>CM038343.1:2418477-2513477 GCA_021464625.1 Proterorhinus semilunaris | reverse complement strand
TTTGCTCAAAGCCTCGTTATGAATCATGACATTCATCATACAGACATTTTGAGATTTTACTTTAGATAGAAATTAGCGTAAAAGTGTCGTCTGAGCTAAATGCTAACTCACATTCAGTTCAGTTTCTACTTCTTCTTTCATGATAAGAAACCACAGAAATTATATCAATGTCATGAACAGACTTTAGTATCGGACATAGCTTCTCCATTTGTTTGGAGATAGAACATTTAAACGGGTCTAAAACAGGCTAGGATAGCTAAAGACGTTTGACGCAATACAGGGCTGGACTGGCAGAAAACATCGGCCCGGGACATTTGGGTCCAGACCGCCCCTCTATAATCAGTCATAGCATAAACACTGATGTATGTTCTTCCCAGTGGGTGGGTCAGGATTGATCTCACAAACTCGTGGAGATGAGCCCAGCGCTCGACCTATGGAGCTAAACAAGCTGAGCAGTTTTACTGGTTAGGCGATAGCTACTTATTGAATCATTTTGGAATGAGGAAATACGAAAGATGTGAGTGGGTGCTGACTGAGGTACTCCAGCCCCCCACGGTATCGGCGCCTCTGAGTCAGACAGTATTCAATAGTCGAGGCCAATAGCAACACGATAAGCCCTTGAACTGAACCAGCATGAGCTACAAAACCGAGCTACATGTTGTTTCTGCCGAATTCAAGCTAACGCCTCAGAGCAACTCACCGCCTTGATCTCGTCCTTTACAACGTGCTGCAACTTTGGTGAAACTTCTAAACGATCTTAAAATGCGTGTTCCGTTAAGGAGGTTCCTCTCACGGCTTAGCTTTACAACACCAACCCAACGATCGAACTGCAGGTTTAGGTAGTGAACTATATATATATACTGTATATAAATAAATAGAGAGGCCTGAGGTTCCGTTTGTCCTGCAGGGTGTTACGATAAACTCTTTCCACTTATAAAGGCAAGGGGTTAGGAGTAATGTTTTATCCGAGAGGCTCATTATGTACGAGATCATCATGGGAACCATAGCTCAAGTAAGCGCCAGATACCTCTAGTGGTTACACCCAAATAATGAGGAGCACATCCATAAGCCATGCACGTATGTCTTGTGGGCCTGATCCCTCGTCAGGGCGGGTCCAGGTCCAGCCCTGAGGCAATATATTGTGTTTTAAGGTGATGGAATTGAACACGTTGCCAATTCAAATGAATGGAGAAGTCAGTCCCTATATTAATGTACGGCGAGGTATGCAATGGCCGCTTCTTGACATTTATAACACGTTTGTAGTTTTCCCTTTATTGGGGGGCTATCGCAATAGGTTCTCTCACAATGATCGTGGCATCCCTACATTTAGGCTTTGACCTCAATGTGTTGAAAACATCTGGATTCTTCATGATTCGGGATGTTTGACGGCTATAGGGAAGAATACACCGAGCATCACGGACTCGTTAACTGTCCGCATGTTTAGGATTGATTCTATTTTTCATTTCTTTCTTCCCCTCCCTCCTCCCCCCTCCCTCCCCTGTCCGTCCCGAGTAGCTGGGGGCCTCGTGGTACCTGAGAGCAGACAGTGATGGACAGAACCAGGTTTGGAGGCGACGCGTCCCTCGAAACGTTAGCCCTGGAAAAACACAAATACATCAGCGCGATTTCTAGAACAGGGTTTTCATCTAATTCTGTTCATTTCAAATCCACAGTTCAAAGTTCAAAGTTACTAGCTGGCTTGGCTACTAGCTGGGTTGGCTACTAGCCAACCCAGCTAGTAGCCAACCCAGCTAGTAGCCAAGCTGGTTTTCGTAAGAAACATTTTACAAATCTTGTATACGAATGTGATTGACAGGCCGTTAGCATTAGAGCTAATGGCGCGGCTAAAACCAAACTATAGAGAAATTGGAATGAATGAGGAAAGATTGTCTGAGAACTTTTAATCTACATGTTAAAAAAGTTTTTGTTTTATTTATTCTTTGTTTTATTTATTTATCGAATGTGAAGAGGAAGCCGTGGAAGTGATATTCTTCAGATAATTTGCAGAGGAGACGTTTGTAATGAGCAGCTAAACCCACTGTGATCATGACTTCTGACATTTTGCCTGTGTAACCTTTTTGCTGGTTGCTTTATAATTACAGCCTCAGCTTTTAGTCTTTTATATTATCATTAAATTAAAATCATACAGCCTACAATGTAGTTTTGTAGTTTATAGAGCAAATGGTACATGGTTCATTCAGCAGCTAAGCTACTAGCTGCTAATGCTAACGTTAATGTGCGTTATAAACCGAGAGAATCATTCATTAGGCCTAATGCTGAACAGGTTTAATAAGTTTCAATATTTACCGATTAAACACGTTACAAAGTGCAGAATACACGGCCACAATGTGGCGCTGTTTCCTCAGCTCCAATGAGCCCTGACAGATGCTATCGATAAACTCGCACATATACGTTTCCACAACAAGTAAAAAATCTTCCAATCGTCCAATTTGTCCGTAATCAAGAACGGCCATTTTCCTGAGGTTCTGATCATTGGAATATTTTATCCTCAGAACGAGAAATGATCCTGTTTCCACACACACACACACACACACACACACTTTAGTCTTCATTTGAGTCAAAGTGATTTTTCTGACGACTGAAATTGGACTAAAACTAAATTAAAAGTTTTTCATGCGACTAAAACTACAACTAAAATGTCCAGATTTTTTAGTCGACTAAAATGAGACTAAATAAAAATGGAAAGGAGAGACTAAAATCATCCAAACTTCTACTGACCGTCTGAAAGAGCCTCATATCATGTACATTCACTGAGCTTTGTTCATGAGGAGCAGCTCCATGAAGCAGGACCTCCATTAAATATGATTATAATGAATATTATTAATACAAAGTCGACTAAATTGACTTGCAATTTTAGTCGACTAAAGCTCGACTAAAATTTAAGGTATTTTTAGACTAAATCTCGAATCTAAATGAAAATATCTTGTCAAAATTAACACTGCCACTCACACACTAATGACATTTTTACTCTCGATTCCCCCAAAAGGGGCTTTTCTCAGCAAATGTTCCCGGGTGTTGCTCCGTCTATGTGCCCTACGAGGGCAGGGTCTACAGTGAAGATCCCGCCCCTATGCCCTTTTTAGGAACTTAATCTGTAGGGGGAGGAGTCTGTAAATCCGCCATGATTCCCCTTTAGAACGTGGTCATTATGGTAAACGGGGAGGAGTGAGTTATTTATTAACATTAAACCTCTAAACCCCCCAACATAAGCAAATCTTCTCCAGTTATTCTCCAGGTATCCAGGCACTACCCAAATCTAAAAGCTTCCTGCATAAAGCCTCAAAGTAGCGAAAGAAACGAGACGTAAATGAGGATGAACAACACATGGAAAAACGAGGACATACCCCCCGGTTTAACCGAGGGCATTTCTCCAGTTCGGCTTTACCCAAATCTAAAAGCTTCTCGATCGGAGTGCAACAGTGTAACGCTTCATTTGAAAGCTAAGACCCGCAAAACTGATCGCAATTTTTTTTTGTCACGTTGTCGCCCCATTTTTGTTGCTTGTTTTTGCCGCTATTTAGATGCTGGTTTTTAGATTTGGGTAAAGCCGAACAGAAAAAGGCGGATTCATGATAACAGCCCGTGCGCCGGATCCGTTGGCGGGACAGGGAGACGTGTGATCGCTGTGACCTGGTTTCGGAGTTAAACCCTCATTACGCCGGCAGATAATGAGCTGTCAGTCTCAAACTATTTCCAGCCGCTCAAATTAAACGTCCCGTCTCTGTAGGAATCCCGTCACGTCGGAATCAGGCGCCGCCGGCGACCGGGGACCCGGGACCTCACTTTGAGACTCCTGGTGCGGATTTGAGACTATAACGTTATTCTGTCGCTCAAATTCACAAATGGAGAATTAGGGTTGGCAGGTTGTGGATCTGTGGAGAGGAATCCTCCCAACGGCTCTAAACCTGGTCCTTTTAATGCACCACTCAGCAATGGAACATCAGCTACAAAATCAGCTGTTAGGGCAGCCGTGTGGGGGTTTGTTCAACTGGCTCACTCTCTGGCTTTTTAATGCACCACACTGTGCAGGGCTACAGCATACTTCACATATAACTCAATTAAATAAACATATAATAATAATGATTATGATAATTAAACACAAATTAAAATTATACTGAGGACGGTAATGACAACAGGGAAGTATCAAGATCTCAGAGTATAATACCTATTAAAGTACCTTTATAACATAAAAGTAACTCTCGGTAATCAAGGGTAAAAATCTGAAACAAATATATTAAGGATCACATTTTTCAGATCGTTGTTGTGCGTTGTTCCAATTAATTATATAAACAGTTCATATTTTATTTTATTTTTTGTAAGTTGGTTTGTACGAATGTAGCTGCTTGAAATGTTTTGAAATGTTCTTTTTTATTTTATTGCACTTGGGGGTAAGAACCTGCTAAAGTGCTGTAAAAATGCAGGAAATACTCTTACCGTGTTTTATACATCGAGCAGGAACTGAAATAGAGTGTGTTTAATACGACCAACAACAACATGAACAAAATAAAACATTTTTTATTATTTTACAAGAACTTTATATTTAATGCTAGTTTTAATCCAATGTAATGCTTTATAATGACAATTAAGGCACAATTTAACCTCTTAACCCCCGCCTGAACCGGGCACAGTTTCTCCAACTCGGCTTCACCCACATTTAAATACTTACAGCACAGCGCCTCATTTGAAAGCTGAGGACTACAAAACTCATCTAAATAGTTTTTTTTTCATCACTTTTTTGTCATGTTTTTTTTTTGCATTTTTCATCCTCGTTGTCGTCTCATTTTTTTTTGCAATTTTGACGTTTTTTTCCAGAAGCTTTTAGATTTGGGTGAAGCCGAACTGGAGAAAATGTCCTCGGTTCAGGTGGAGGTTAAGAGGTTAATGCCCTTTAGTCCCTTTGTCCATTATATACGTCATACACTCAACAAAAATATAAACGCAACACCTTTGTTTCTGCTCCATTTTCCATGAGATGGACTTAAAGATCTAAAATTCATTCCAGATTAACAATATTACCATTTCTCTCAAACATTGTTCACAAATCAGTCCAAATGTGTGATAGTGAGCACTTCTGCTCTGCTGAGATAATCCATCCCACCTCACAGGTGTGCCACATCAAGATGCTGATCTGACATCATGATTAGTGCACAGGTGTACCTTATACTGCCCACAATAAAAGGCCACCCTGAAATGTGCAGTTTTGTCTCACAGCAAAATGCCACAGATGCCACAAGCATTGAGGGAGCGTGCACTCGGCATGCTGACAGCAGGAATGTCAACCAGATCTGCTGCTCGTGCATTGAAGGTTCATTTCTCCACCAGAAGCCGTTCTAAAGGATTTGAGATCTTTAAGTCCATCTCATGAAAAATGGAGCAGAAACAAAGGTGTTTATGTTTTTGTTGAGTGTATATAAAACACTGCATTTGAAAACGACTCTTTCTTTGGGCTTCGGTGGTTCGGCAGTTTTTCATTTGGCGATAAAGAAATGTACATTCATTTACATCAGTTTTGTAGGCCTTAGCTTTCAAATGAGGCGTTCCTCTGGCCCATAGGCTGTGAGCTCCAGTCGAGAAGCTTTTAGATTTGAGTAAAGCTGAACTGCCTTGGGTCTTGCCTTAGGAGCAAATCACTCGGGTCAACTCATCCCTTTTGTCGCCTTGTGTGCTTCAGATGTGTGGGAACCTCCGGCCCGTCCGCAGACTGCTTCGCCTGTTTGACCTGGACCGGAGCGGCCTCATCCACAAACGGGACCTGCACAGGATCCTGGATCACTACAGCGTCCCACTGAGCGACCAAGACTTCAGCAGGTCAGAGTCCAGGTCACAGTCCAGGTCACAGTCCAGATCACAGTCCAGATCACAGGTCACAGTCCAGGTCACAGGTCACAGTCCAGGTCACAGTCCAGGGTCACAGGTCACAGTCCAGGTCACAGGTCACAGTCCAGGTCACAGGTCACAGTCCAGATTACATTCCAGGTCACAGTCCAGATCACAGTCCAGATCACAGGTCACAGTCCAGGTCACAGGTCACAGTCCAGATTACATTCCAGGTCACAGTCCAGGTCACAGTCCAGGGTCACAGTCCAGATCACAGTCCAGGGTCACAGTCCAGGTCACAGTCCAGGGTCACAGTCCAGGGTCACAGTCCAGGTCACAGTCCAGGGTCACAGTCCAGATCACAGTCCAGGGTCACAGTCCAGGGTCACAGTCCAGGTCACATTCCAGGTCACATTCCAGGTCACAGTCCAGGTCACAGTCCAGGTCACAGGTCACAGTCCAGGTCACAGGTCACAGTCCAGGTCACAGGTCACAGTCCAGGGTCACAGTCCAGATCACAGTCCAGGGTCACAGGTCACAGTCCAGATCACAGTCCAGATCACAGGTCACAGTCCAGGGTCACAGTCCAGGGTCACAGTCCAGATCACAGGTCACAGTCCAGGGTCACAGTCCAGGTCACAGTCCAGGTCACAGGTCACAGTCCAGGTCACAGTCCAGGTCACAGTCCAGGTCACAGATCCCAGTCCAGGGTCACAGTCCAGGGTCACAGTCTAGATCACAGGTCACAGTCCAGGTCACAATCCAGGTCACATTCCAGGTCACAGTCCAGGTCACAGTCCAGGTCACAGGTCACAGTCCAGGTCACAGGTCACAGTCCAGATTACATTCCAGGTCACAGTCCAGGTCACAGTCCAGATTACATTCCAGATCACAGTCCAGGGTCACAGTCCAGGGTCACAGTCCAGGTCACATTCCAGGTCACAGTCCAGATCACAGTCCAGGTCACAGTCCAGGTCACAGTCCAGGTCACAGGTCACAGTCCAGGTCACAGGTCACAGTCCAGGTCACAGGTCACAGTCCAGGGTCACAGTCCAGGTCACAGGTCACAGTCCAGGTCACATTCCAGGTCACAGTCCAGGTCACAGTCCAGGTCACAGGTCACAGTCCAGGTCACAGGTCACAGTCCAGATTACATTCCAGGTCACAGTCCAGGTCACAGTCCAGATTACATTCCAGATCACAGTCCAGGGTCACAGTCCAGGGTCACAGTCCAGGTCACATTCCAGATCACAGTCCAGGTCACAGTCCAGGTCACAGTCCAGGTCACAGGTCACAGTCCAGGTCACAGGTCACAGTCCAGGTCACAGGTCACAGTCCAGATCACAGTCCAGGGTCACAGTCTAGATCACAGTCCAGGTCACATTCCAGGTCACAGTCCAGGTCACAGTCCAGGTCACAGGTCACAGTCCAGGTCACAGGTCACAGTCCAGGGTCACAGGTCACAGTCCAGGTCACAGGTCACAGTCCAGGGTCACAGTCCAGGTCACAGTCCAGATCACAGTCCAGATCACAGTCCAGGGTCACAGTCCAGATCACAGGTCACAGTCCAGGGTCACAGGTCACAGTCCAGATCACAGTCCAGATCACAGGTCACAGTCCAGGGTCACAGGTCACAGTCCAGATCACAGTCCAGATCACAGTCCAGGTCACAGTCCAGGTCACAGGTCACAGTCCAGGTCACAGTCCAGGTCACAGTCCAGGTCACAGATCCCAGTCCAGGGTCACAGTCCAGGGTCACAGTCTAGATCACAGGTCACAGTCCAGGTCACAATCCAGGTCACATTCCAGGTCACAGTCCAGGGTCACAGGTCACAGTCCAGGTCACAGTCCAGATCACAGGTCACAGTCCAGATCACAGGTCACATTCCAGGTCACAGTCCAGGGTCACAGTCCAGATCACAGGTCACAGTCCAGGTCACATTCCAGGTCACAGTCCAGGTCACAGTCCAGGTCACAGTCCAGGTCACAGGTCACAGTCCAGATCACAGGTCACAATCCAGGTCACAGTCCAGGTCACAGTCCAGATCACAGGTCACAGTCCAGGTCACAGGTCACAGTCCAGATCACAGGTCACAATCCAGGTCACAGTCCAGGTCACAGTCCAGATCACAGGTCACAGTCCAGGGTCACGGGTCACAGTCCAGATCACAGTCCAGGTCACAGTCCAGGGTCACAGTCCAGGTCACAGGTCACAGTCCAGGTCACAGTCCAGATCACAGTCCAGGTCACAGATCACAGTCCAGGGTCACAGTCCAGGGTCACAGTCCAGGTCACAGGTCACAGTCCAGATCACAGTCCAGATCACAGTCCAGGTCACAGATCACAGTCCAGGGTCACAGTCCAGGGTCACAGTCCAGGTCACAGGTCACAGTCCAGATCACAGTCCAGGTCACAGATCACAGTCCAGGTCACAATCCAGATCACAGTCCAGGTCACAGTCCAGGTCACAGTCCAGGTCACAGTCCAGGTCACAGTCCAGGTCACAGTCCAGGTCACAGTCCAGGTCACAGGTCACTTCTTGTTTACCTACTACATATTCAAATACTCAGCGTATCATCTGTGGGAAGAGTCTTATTGGGAAAGGGTCTGACATTGCCCTGTGACCTGGACTGTGACCTGTGACCTGTGACCTGTGACCTGGACTGTGATCTGTGACCTGTGACCTGAACTTAGCCAGCATTAGGCCCAGTGTTAAAGTGGACTTTGGGAGGTGGTGGAACTTTAGTCTCGAAGACTCGCTACATTAGGTCGATGCATTTGCACTGGGTCTAGATTACATAACAGAAGGAGTTATTATTAGAAGAAGTTTAAACCACAGAATAACGCTTCTTCAGGTCTGCTAATGTCTGAGATACCACCAGGGTCCTCCCTCGGGAAAATATGAATGAATCGCAATCCGGTGTATTTTAGGCAACGATATACTGTTTAAATCAGCCTCATTATGCAGTGATGAGAGGAATAGATTAAATCCGGACCACTAGGTTTATGGATGAGTTTATGTCCGTGGAGTTCCTGGTTTCATGAGCTATGAGCTGCTGCTCTTCACATTTCCTCTGTAGAGTGGACTTCTGTCCAGCGCAGCTTCAGCAAATTCACAACAATCTCCATGCTCGGTGTTTGTCGGTCAGACTCAATTCATTTATTTTGTCACTACTCAGTCCTGGACCTCTTTCACCCCTGATTCCACGTCTTCCGCCTGTTCGCTCAGCTCCACTCCAGCCTCCGAATGACAACATCTCACCGGCCACTGACTCCACTTCAGTCTCCGCCGCTGCAGCTCCACGAGGAGACAACTGTGAAGTGAAAGCAAAATGATACATGATTCTGTTATTTTTCAAAAAATAGAAAAGTGAAAAGTGGCGCGTGCACAAGTATTCATACAGCATGACTTCATACTTTGTGCTCCATACATAACGTTTTGCATTTGAGCCAAAAAGTTCAATGTTTGTCTCATCTGACCAAAGCACCTTCTTCCACATGGTAGCCGTGTCCTCCATATGACTTCTAGCAAACTTCAAACAGGATTTCTTATGGCCTCCTTTCAATAATGGCTTTCTTCTGCCACTCGTCCATGAAGGCCAGATTTGTGTAGAGCACGACTTGTAGTTGTCCCATGTACAGATTCCCCCAGCTCAGCGGCAGGACGTCCCAGCTCCTCCAGAGTTATCTTGGGGCACTTGGTTGCATTTCTGACCAGTGCTCTCCTTGTTCGGTCTGTTAGTTCAGGTGGACGGCCGTGTCTTGGTAAGTTCTCAGTGGTGCTATACTCTTTCCATTTCTGAATGATGGATTGAACAGTGCTCCGTGAGATGTTCAAATCTTGGGAAATCTTCTCCACAGCTTTATCCCTGACCTCTCTGGTGAGCTCCTTGGCCTTCATGATGTTGTTTAGTGACCATAGCTCTGAGGCCCTCACAGAACAGCTGGAGTTATACTGAGAGTAGATCACACACAGGTGGCCTCTGTTTAACGGTGAGGGGAAGGTGTGACGGGTCGTGAGCCTCTGGAGGACAGACGACGGTCCTGCAGCTCGAGGTCTGACGAGCGAAGCGCTGGGATTAACAATGAGGCGGACGGTGATGGAGCGTGATCTTCCCTGTCAGAATCGGACGTCAAAGTCACAGAAGGAGGTCGGGCGAGAGTGAGGGGGGGGGGACGCGAGGGACACGGACAATTAAAGAGAGACGAAATGAGAAAGAATCCTCAGAGATCTCACGGAGCCTGAGCGGCTTAGAAATGTACATGTCCACGATATTTATAACAAAGCTGATCAGAACATGTTTGTGGCAGTGTTGTCTTTCATCTCTCTTTTTGTTGTGTTTTTTTGGCTTTGGTTGTTGCTTCGTTTTTTTTTTTACTTCTCATTTTGTTGCGTTTTCTTCTCGTTTTTTTTTGGTCCCTGATTTTGACGCGTTTTTCGTGAAGCTTTTAGATTTGGGTAATGGTTTGGGCGGTTAAAAAAAAGGGACAAAAACATGGCAAAAGAGCAACAAAAAAAATAGGTAAACAAAAACAGCGATACAAGTATGACTAAAGAGTGTTGAAAAAGCAACACGAAAAAGACTAAAAAATTAGATTGAAAAAGTGACTAAAACAAGACTCACTCTTTTTCCCCGACACAATTGTACCATAAGGCTAAGGCGTTTTCCTTTAACCTTTAACCGCTTAACCCAAAACTAAAAGCTCCTCGAATGGGGAGCTCACAGCCTATAGGCCAGTGTAACGCCTCATTTGAAAGCTAAGACCTACAAAACTGATTGTGACTCGCGTTCTTGTCTAATTTTTTTTTTTTTTTTTTTGCATTTTTGTCTCTATTTTTGGCTTTTTTCTTTCAATAAACTTTAAAGCAGTACTAAGTGACTCGTGCCCCTAGAGGCCATAAGCGCCACTGCAGGTGTCGTAGCATGTTGTGTTATTTTACTCATTAATCGTCCGTGAGAGTAAATCCTACGCTGACAGAAAAGACAAAGGGACAGACGGATGTTGTTCATCCAGTTACACAATGGAGAATCTTGGCTGTAAATACTGTTTAAGCGGCGCTAGCCCGCAGTTAGCTTTGCCCGTTAGCCTGTTAGCATCTTCTTCGTGATTCCATTAGTGTGTATTGGTGACTCTGACCCGGTGGCAGCGAAGTTTCAATTGTGTTTTTCTGGCCAGAGCCACCGGGGGGCGATGAAAGACCCCCCAGTCGTCCCATTAACACTTATTTAGTTCTGCTTTCAGATGTGGCTAATGTCAAACTGGAGAAAATGTGAGATTATGTGGTAGTTTTTAGTTTGGTGTTGAGTGGGACCCTGGTTTCTGGGTTGCAGGTTTTGGAGAGCCCAGAGTCCAGACTCCACGGTGTCGTATGAAGCGTTGCTGGAGAGTCTGGGCTTCGAGACGCAGATCCACATGGCTCCGGTCTGCTCCAGGATCGGTAAGTTTGAGAGCGAATCCTGAACTAATGCGAAACTGAAACCCATTTAGCTGCATGGAAATCTTTCAGCGGACAAGCGAGAAACCGTGACGGCCTTTTGTTCCAGACGTCTGCAGTCGAGGGTCTAAACGCAGTCTCCAGTCCAGACGAGGATCTGAGCCTCCCTCGGGCCGCGGCGCTGGCTTTAACCTGCAGGTACATGAAACAGGAAATATACTTCATTTAGTGGAGGACAATATGACCTCATCTTTATAAATATTGCATTGATTAAACCTTTCTACATAGAATTATTTGGAAAATGCTATTTTGTAGTGACACAAAAGTTTCCAGTCTTATGCTCAGGATGTTATATTTTGAAGTTAGAAGACGTTAATATCTGTTTTCTAGCCTCACGTTTATTGAGCTCCAAAATGCAAAGGTCAAATTTAGATTTTTACAGATTTTCAATTCTGTTCAATCAGCTTCAAGCAAACACAAACATAAACCATATGCAGTGCAACATCAAATAGGGGAGGAGGAGGGAAGGAAGGGGAGAGTTCAGCCTCCTGACAGCTTGGTGGATGAAGCTGTTCAAGGACCTGTCTCACCGTTTGTGTTTGAGGAGATGTTTGGTCTTGTACAGAGAGATCATGGACCCAGTGACTGATATTTATGATCATTTTATTTTTAGATACGACTTGTGAAAGTGTAATGCAGGTAATTGGAAAAACAGGATTGTTTTCAGGTGCTAGAATGTGATGATGTCACCGGACCCAGTGAGGGGGAGGAGCCAGTTGTTCCTATAAACAACATTACACTTTCACAAGTCGTATCTAAAAAGAAAAATGATCATTAATATCGGTCACTGGGTCCATGATCTCTCTGTACAAGACCAAACATGTCCTCAAAAACAAAATAATGTCTATAGGTCGCGTTCATGTGACATCACAACATTCTAAAGAGCCCATTGTTACAGACGGCATCTCTGGAATCACCCATATATGGTCATGTTTGAGAACAGTTAAGAAAACAATTGAAAAAAAAGCTAAACTTTCTTAAACAAATGCAGAATTATTTATTTAGTTTTCTACTAAATAAAGATACAAAGACACGGGGAGGAGCAAAGTGGTTCAACGGCTTATAAATACATAAGTAACGGAGAATGCTTCATGTTAGCATCGTGCTAATGCTAACGGCTAACTAGCGCTAGCTACGGCTGCCATTTTTTCGGCTTCTACTGAACGATCTGCTGTGAATAAACATCCATATGGACCCGATTTAGGCTTTACTTTATTCACGTGTGATAAATAAGTTTATATTCCACCAGGTTTTATCTTAACAAATAGTGATTTTTAAGAAGAGATAAGCTTAAAAAGATACTCTACAAATTTACGTTGAAAACATCACGGCAAAAAAAAATGTTTTTTTCACCCGGCTCAAAAAGCACCTTAATCTGTAGTTCATCCAAAGACTAAATGAGATATCCAAAATAGCACAAAAAGCCACATTTTTTAATATGAAAACATCTTGTTAGTTACAGTATGTCAGTAATCTACAGTTTACCGTTGATTTCTCTAAATGTTCTGTTTTTCCGATTCACCAACGTCTCGCCGTAACTGAGGAATAATTATAAAAAAAAGCCACTTACCGAGAGAACGGATTCTGGGGTTAATTCAGTCTTTTGATAAACTCCTCTAAAGCGAACAGGAAGCCG
This sequence comes from Proterorhinus semilunaris, assembly GCA_021464625.1. NCBI lineage: Eukaryota > Metazoa > Chordata > Actinopteri > Gobiiformes > Gobiidae > Proterorhinus > Proterorhinus semilunaris. The sequence continues at coordinate 2,500,506 of CM038343.1, read as the reverse complement.
GTGCAAAGACGCCGGGGTCGGAGTGAATTAATGACTGACTTTTCATCGCCCGCTCCCATCTGTCCTCGCGCCGCCATTACCGAAGCGCCTCCGAGTAATTGTCTCTAAGTGTCTCGGCCGAATGCGAGCGAAGACGTCGGTGCGTCTTAATGAAGATGATGAGAGGAAGAGGCTCTCGGTGAACATGGCGCACTTACGAGGCCCGGTAAACACGGAGCCAATGCTACGCGGGCGGAGAGATCAATTAGGCGGGGCTATTGTTCTCGGCGCGGCTCCAACAGCTGTCGCCCCGTTTGTTTTTGTTCCTGATTGAGGCCAAGCGTCCGCCGCCTCGTGGAGATCACTTCCTGTACTGAATGTGTGTCCACGACTCGGGTTAGTCCTGGAATGAGCCTGGTCTGGGCCTGGTGGGATTTCAAAGGTCAAATATCTTAGGAGGTGGGATCACATATTGATTTTTGAGTATTTATCCATTTACTGAAAATACGTGGCCCGGGACAAAATATCGTTTTGCAATATATCGCAGTACATGCATTAGAGCTCGACCGATATGGGTTTTTCTAAGGCCAATGCCGTTTAAAGAGGGGGTATTATGCTTTTTTCAATCACATAGCACCAGTCTATAGCACTACAATGATGACGTAACCTTCTGTTGGTCTGTATATGCAGTAAATTAAAATAACTGCCTTGAATAAAATTGCTCTCTCAAAATGGCCGTACTGAACGTCTTGAAATAGGCCTCTGTCTCTTTAAGAAGCTTTCCGACACGCCCCCTTCAGCACACTACTGTGGCATTGAAACAACAACACTGTGCGGGGAGGGGGCTCTGCTGAGCTGAGGAGCAGTGGTTGGGGGCTTGGCTGGTGACGAAAGGTCCAGAGGTGGGGGCGTTCCTAGGAGGACTGAGGCATAGCTACACCTAAAATGGCCGCCGTCTAAGTTTTTACCCCATGTGTGTCCACGACTCGGGTTAGTCCTGGAATGATCCTGTTCTGGGCCTGGTGGGATTTCAAAGGTCAAATATCTTAGGAGGTGGGATCACATATAGATTTTTTTTTTTTTTTTTAATATTTTTTTTTATTAACATTTTATTGATTTTAACAACAAAAAAAGACAAGCACGAAAGACTATACATCAGACCGGACATATAAAAAAGACACGGGAGACGTACAAAACACCGTATACAATAAAACAGAGACAAAAAAAACAAAACCAAAACAGAAATAGAACAAACCAAGTACAAAAGATACAGCTTACAGCTATACAACACATATAAATGTAAATGGCCTTCCGGACATTGCATTATTTACCCTTTTGGAAGTCCTGCTATATGCTGTTACAAAGTTGCTCAAAATCCAAATTCAAATCTCCATTGTAGTCAATCATTTGTTCCATAGCCAGTAGATCCATACATTATTGTAACCATTTTTCTATAGCAAAACAGTTTAATTTACGTTTTTTTTCCCCAGTTAATCATTATTATTATTTTTGCGGCAATAAAACCCAAATTAGCTACTTTATAGTTTTGTTTGTTTGTCAGTGGAGCCTCTCTGTGCCCCAGTAAACAGGTAGCGGGGCAAAGGGGCAGATTGACGTTCAAGAACTTGGATATTGCACTAACTATTTGTGTCCAAAAATGATCAATCTCAGGACAGTACCATAACATATGTATTAACGTTCCCCCTTTGACCGCAAACATATTGATATTTGAGTATTTATCCATTTACTGAAAATACTTGGCCCGGGACAAGCAATATATCGCAGTACATCTTTGTCGTGATTAGCGCTCGACCGATATGGGTTTTTCTAAGGCCGATGCCGTTTAAAAAAAGAAGAAAAGAAATTGGCTGATGCTGATATGCTCATCCAATATTGTTTACCTTTTATTTTTTTATGTCTGGTCTATAATCCTGTATAAACATAAACCACTACAGCAGTGGCCGACTTTTTCATTACTTTAAGTGATTCCATCATCGTTTCTGCCAGGCTTTGATTAGCCGCCGTTAGCATTAGTACACTGTTACTCCCTGTGGCAAAACTACGGTAACTCAAGGATTGAATTCTCAAGGTTCTGTCCTTCAAAATGACAGCATGTCCATATTCACTGAGGCGCGAGATCGGCCGATAGACGTTATTGTAAAATCCTCAAATATCGATGCTTTCGGGGGTTCCTTTGTTGTTCCACTATGTTCTCGTGAAATGATGATTTTAATTGTATTGATTTTGGGGGCGGGGCTTATAAGCTCTTGCTTCGGCCCACTCCATGTGTGTGGTTGCTGCTCAAATAAACAAACTAAACTAAACTAACTTCAATGAAGGTACTTGATTCATCTTCTGTACTCAGTAGTTGAGGACTTCGAACGTTTCGCCTCTCATCCAAAAGGCTTCGTCAGCGACAAAGGTCACAATCTGCACACAGCTGAATATATAGACCAACGGGGAGGAGTTAGGGTTGGCCCGGCTCCTCCCCTCTAATCACAGCTACTCTCACCTGTGGGTAAACACCTTTGAAGTAGAGCGTCTCTAACGACCTGCTCACCTCAGTATCGGTGAGTCATGTCCCATTCATGGCTGATCACTGCCCAGGATCTGTCCTATTCATGGCTGATCACTGCTAATTACCTGCCTATTGTTCTTTATCGATGAATAGGACAAGACTGACCGATACTGAGGTGAGCAGATCGTTAGAGACGCTCTACTTCAAAAGGTGAGAGTAGCTGTGATTAGAGGGGAGGAGCCGGGCCAACCCTAACTCCTCCCCGTTGGTCTATATATTCAGCTGCGTGCAGATTGTGACCTTTGTTGCTGACGAAGCCTTTTGGATGAGAGGCGAAACGTTCGAAGACTTCAACTACTGAGTACAGAAGATGACTCAAGTACCTTCATTGAAGATGGACAACTCCTGTACGACTGAGAACTTACACAGTAAACTAAACTAAAGTTCATAAAAGCGGCAATGAATTATATAAATACATTTGAAATTAAATACACTATTAAAACATTTTACACTTTTTTTCCCTCATTAGGCCGGGGCTAGCAGAAAAGGCCCGACTTTCACGGTTCGATTCAATAGCCCCGGTCTCTGTGTTACCTTTGTTTCATAAAAAGTGAATAATAATTCCATGGTGCAGTTTTTATTTTCTCGTATCGAACGTATCGAGCAACATCATGATCCAGTCTCTACCTGAGCTGAAACGAACACAGCTCAAACTTTGCTCCACGACGTCCCCCATCGTTGCTCGTCTATCTGCCGAGCTGTCTCCAAACTTCCCTTATTTACCCACCCATCAGAAGCCGTCATCTTAAAGTGTACGCGGCCCCTCCTCTGGGACCCCCCCCTCCGCCGCCGCCGCCGCACACTCGCTCCCGGCGCCTCAGAAACGCGGCGCTTCTATTGAAGACCGCGAGATGATTGCGTTCACTCACCATATGTTCCCTGTGACAGCCTTCTCCAAAACTGTTCTGCATCTCTGGGTTTCCTTTAAAAAAATCCAACTTTTTTTTTTCCCATTATTTCTGCGGGATAGACGTTCGTTGTCACGGGACGGCGGCGCCGAGAGTGGAGCGTTTCTTATTAGTGTATGTGCGGAGGAGGAAACGGCGGCGGGACATCGGGAGGCCGGGAGGATAGTCAGGGGTTCCAGTCGAAATCTGCCATTGTGCGGAGAACCGTTGAATCCAAATCTAAAAGCTTCTTGACCGGAAAGCTCACAGTCAATAGGCCAGAGTAACGGCTCATTTGAAAGCTAAGGCCTAAGCTCTTTCCTTGTTTCGGTTCTCCCTTGGCGTAACGGCTCATTTGAAAGCTAAGGCCTAAGCTCTTTCCTTGTTTCGGTTCTCCCTTGGCGTAACGGCTCATTTGAAAGCTAAGGCCTAAGCTCTTTCCTTGTTTCGGTTCTCCCTTGGCGTAACGGCTCATTTGAAAGCTAAGGCCTAAGCTCTTTCCTTGTTTCGGTTCTCCCTTGGCGTAACGGCTCATTTGAAAGCTAAGGCCTAAGCTCTTTCCTTGTTTGGTTCTCCCTTGGCGTAACGGCTCATTTGAAAGCTAAGGCCTAAGCTCTAACAAAAGACATGACGGTTCAAGTGTATTAGTGTAAGAAACATTAAGGAGAGTTGGAATAATAGTCATTATGAATAATTATTATATATTATAGTGTTGTTTTATGAATAAGTAGATATGATTAATGACAAAACAAATAATGTTCCAATAACAAAAAAGCAAAAAAACAGCTCAAGGTTTGTTTCCTTTGTCGTGTTTCAGTTTCCCAAAGTTCGGTTGTGGCCAGAGTCCAGATTATAATCCAACAGAGAAAATGTTTGTTTCTCCTTTAGGAGGTCAGTGGGTTTAGAAGAAGCTCTCCATCCAAGGGTTGATAGTGACGGTTTAGACGGGAAAAAACAAGTTTCCGGCGGGGGGGGGGGGGGGGAACCCTGGAAGATCGACCAGCCATTGACCCGGGGGCGGGGCTGAGGAAACGTGTCGAGGCGGACGCAGAGTTGTGCAGTTGTTTACAATCTGATGGTCCTTATCTGGTTTTGGCCTTGAAGGGAAAGTGACAGTTTCTAATGAGTTAAATCCATTTGACTTGTTATATTAGCGCGTAGGAAGTGCTGACCTCGCATCAGTCGGACTTTGCAGTGACTTTAGAGCACATAAAAGGAAGCAGCGTTTGTGGGTCACAGTCTTCTACACCTGCAGAACGTTTGTCGGACGTGAGATAGAGATATTTGAAAAGTACAGAAAAAAGCCATAGCATAGCATGAGCGGCTTTGAAAAGTGATTTGGTGAAATCCCCAAACGTTTATCGGACTTTCTTTGTTGCACACAGACTGAACAGCTGCAGGGTTCTCCTCGCTCGGCCTGGTCCCTCTCTCCAGACGCCAGCCCTGCGGTGAAGTCTGAACCCGGGAGGAGGAGCCTGACGCCGGGGGCCGACACTGCGGCGCGCCCCTCGGATGAAGCAGGAAGTGGGGTACGACGCATTAGACACGGAGTAGTTAACACAATTATATATATATATATAGTTCCCAGCTTTCTTTAGTTTGATCGTTTTTGTGAGGTTTATAGTTTCATCTCCATATTGGACACCGACAGGAAGTGACACAGATAGAGGCAAACTGTTGCCGTGCCGACCATGTTATGTCAGTGATAATGAGTCAAACTGCTCTGGAACTTTACCTCTATCTCCGTCATTAACCTTCTTCATTAATTTGACTGTTTCACTGAAATAAAATCATAATCATCAAGTCATAAGAACTGTAAGAAATGAAGTTGTTATAAAAGTTGGCTCTGAATGTTTTAGATCCAAAAGAAGTGTCCGGTGAATATGGAGGAGAACTCTTCGACGCTGTTGAAACATCTGAGCTTCTGTGGTGGACCAGAGGAGCGTCACCTGCTCCACACCAGGTTCAAGGGTATGAACATTTACTGTTATGACTCTCAGCTGTGTGCACTCGGACCGCTGAGCTCTTTCTTGTAATACGTGGTCAGTAAAGCACTTGCATTCACCTCTGAACCCCCACCTGAACCCAGCATATGTGGTCCAGTTTGGCTTTACCCAAATCTAAAAGCTTCTTGAAAAAAAGTGTAATAATAGCGACGACAATGAGAATGAAAACACAACGAAAACAAGAAAAAAAACGCTTCAAAAATGGGACAAAAAAGTTCCGATCAGTTTTGTAGGTCTTAGCTTTCAAATGAGGCGTTATACTGACATATAGGCTGTAAACTCTCCTCGTGACTTAGAGGTTTAACCTAGAAAGCCCTCATTTTGACTTGGTCCATTAGCCCCGGTGTAACAGGCCAAATTAACCCCCGCCTAGATTGAACCCGCGTAGGAGGGCAGTGGGTTCATCCAAGGATTGATAGTGACGGTTTCGAAGGGAAAAAACATGTTTCCGGGAACAAAAAAATACTAAAAAATACATAAAAATAAATATATATATATTGAATTTTGTCCCCTCCTGGAGCCGCCACCTTAACGTGGGGGAGGGCTTGAGCCCAAATGATCCTGGAGCTCTGTTGTCGGGGGCTTCGTGCCCCTGGTAGGGTCTCCCAGGGCAAACAGGTCAGAAGCCCCTTATGAGAGACCAACAGGCCCGGTTAGAACCATGAGGCCGTCCTTCTGTGGACCCACCACCTGCAGGGGGCGCTATAGGGGCTGGTGCAGCTCCAACAGCTGCCCCCACGACCCGGCAACGGACAAGTGGAAGAAGATGGATGGATGGATGAATTTTGTGGTGATTAAATATTAATTCAACTTTAAATCCAAATGCATTCGATTTTAAAAAGTTAGATTTTACCCTTAATATTCAAAATTGCCATATCTTGAGACAGTATTTGTTATTTTCAAGTAGATTAAACACATTTTGATGAGAAGATGGCGTTTGCGAGGTGACTTGCTGAACTGAAACTGCTTCAAAGCAGTTTCAGTTCAGTTCAGTTCTGAGTTCAGTTCAGCCTTAAAGGAAAACCCACTCTATCACCCTAAGATACTGTTTAATTCTCGCTATATCACTTAACATAACTGTTATTGGGGGTGTAATCTGGCCTGGGGGGGTAGGAGTCTATCTGTCTATAAAATGGCCTAGGCCCCTTTAACCCCGGGTGAGATCACGGTTGTCATTGAACATGAGGCTGTTGTGTTTGTGTGTGAACTGCATAAATAAAACCGCAGCACAAACACGGCTCAATTACACTGGAAAAAAATGTACTCTCTCATTAGACAAAGACAAAACTAAAAAGAGCTTGAATTATTGGAATTTGTGCTCATTTTGAGTTTTATCGCCAATGGAACAAGAATGACTTTTCTCTGACATGACATTTTTTTTTGCCTCATTTCAACTGTTTTTGTTTTAAGTGTTCAAGTTAATTCCTTTTATTTTAAGCAAATTAACGTTTGTTTGCTCAAAATGGCATTAAATGTCTTGAGTCAAGCACTTTTCAGGCCATTTTGCAAAGATAAGATGTACGACTATCAAACACCGGCTCTTTAAACGATTATTGCATGTGAGGCTTTGGCTTCAAGACAAACTCCCCGACCTTTCTAAATTCTGCTGCAGTAAGTTCATCCTCCAGGAACTCACTCTCCACCATCTGTGAGTCCATCTCCAGGGTCACGATCGGGACATTTGAGACACGGGCCAGAGCGAGACAATAAAGACTCCACGGAGAAAACACCCCGGGACAAAGTAGGGCAAAACGTATAAATATCTCCCGTTGGTTTGATCCCAATCCCCGCCCGTGTAAGAACACCAGCCCGCGCCGAGAATAACCCACGAGCCCACAGTGATAATTACACGGCTCTCGCTAATTAAAACTAAAGTAGGTCAGACGCTGAGATGCCCACAGAGGCTGGAGAGCGTTTGTGGGTCGTGTGAGAACCCTACGTGGCTCTGCTCCGTCGGATTGACTTGGAAGAGCCACGGATCCCGTCACTCTGGTAGAAGTGCAGACCTCCTCAACACTGTTACCTATATTTTGAAGTCATGGTGAGTTTGTTCTGCCCGTCAGGGAGCACAGGGAGGGCGGCCGCACAGAAGAACCAGGCGCTGGAGGCCGTGACGATCGCCATCAAGGACGGGGTACGGCGGCGCCATCACGAGACACAGACGAGGCACTTTCAGGAGTTCCCTTTAGGCGAGAGACGCAGCGGGTGGACATGTGGACAGTGGTCAAATACGGTCAACTTTAAGATGTGTGTCTAGTTTTGTCCTTCACGGATTCCCCTTAAAGGAACAGGCCCCCGTTTTCCCCACACTGAGATCTGTTCTAACCTGAGCTCAGACGAGACCAGACAGAGTTGATGCTCACCTGTCTGGTCTTTGTGGAAGAGCTCGGTCGCTTCTAACTTCACCCCCGTTTGGAGCTATAGGAATATACTGGGAGAGGGAAAATGCTAACAACCTCTTTGGTCGTTTTGTGTGACTCAGCGCAAGCTCAAAGACCAGACAGGTGCGCATCAACTCGTCTAAGGTGAGGTAAGAACAGATCTCAGTCTGGAAACATGCTGGCCTGGGGGATAGGGTTAGTTAACCCTAATTATATCCTGATTAGGGTTAACTAACCCTAACCGTGTCGCATTCAATAACATCGGATCAGCCTCAGTCTGATCGCAGCCTTGGATATGTCCTAAATCTGATCTGATCTTCTGCAATGCAACTACAGTTTGAACATAGCCTAAAGGTCAGCACACACTACATGATTTTTTCAGTAAAACATTTTATAAAGAATGGGGAGTCTTCACTACACGACTGGATTCAGTGTGATTATAGAACGTCCGGGGGTTCACACTTAACAACTGAGAATCGTATGAGCGAACACGCTACACGAGTCGGTCTAAACAGCTGAGGTCTGTCCCTTTTCTACAGCTTCAAAAACTGACCCCAGATCAGCACAGATAGGCCTCTGTTTGTGAGCGTGGGTTACCAGGGTCTTGTGATCTTTGTCACAACAACACAGTTCAATGCTGCAGGTTCGAGCCTTCAACTGGGCTATAGTTCTGTCAAAATGGAAATAAACATCGGCGACGCAAAGATGCGGGATGTGGTTCTTTGGATTGAATGAGAAAAGGAGACGGACCTCAGCCCCGAGACGGAGGAGACGGAGGAGACGGAGGAGACAGCGGCGAGAAGCTAGTGGAGAAAAAGTAGCTGTCCATCTCCCAACTCGGCTAAACTCTGTTTGTGGTTAAAAATGTCGCTGGAATAAAACACTACTGCCTGCGACCAGTCACGACTCGAGAAGATTCAGTGCAACTGGAAATTAGAGCAAAATCAGCCATAAAAGTCATTTAGTGTGTGCTCAAATCTGACGTGCAGGTTCTGTGTAGAACTGATTGTTTTCTTTATGTCTGCAGTCCTGTGTAAACTAATAAGAGTGAAGGGGCGGTGCCCATGGTAACCTCCGCAATGGAAGAGTCCGTCACTCAATAGCACTAAATGCACCCCATCTGTACCGGGACAGTTCATAATAAAACACTTTTCTTATATGAAAACATAACATGGCAGAAAACTTCCAATGCATGTTCAGCAAAAGTTTCAAACTGAAATCTCCACTTCCATCTTCACCTGCAGCCTCTCGCCTCATGTCAAACATGTTAGTAATGGATTTATGAGTCTGCCTGCCTGTGTCGGTCCTGCTCTGGCCCTCAGGAGGACGGCAGGAGGCTGGTGGACGTGCAGAGGTTCAGAGCAGAGCGGAGGAGCCTGGAGGTGAGCAGCAGAGACGAGGATCTGCACCGACTCCTCCAGAAGATCCACATCACGTCTGCTACAGGGGGGCAGGAGAGGAGAACATCTGCACGGCTGAAGAGGTGAGGGTCTGTTATGGAGACTGTTCTTTACCTACCGTGGTTAGAGCGCAACAACTAGGCTGGATGGATCTTCTATATTTATTTAATATCAGATGGGAGAGTATAGTTATGTGTTTACACATTTTTTTCTCACATGAAACCAGAATTAACTTTAACTTTTTTAGGTCAATTAGATTTTTCAAAATTATTTCTATTTGTCAAAAGCCAGAAGAATGACAGATACATTTTTTTTGTTTTACTTTTTACACAGTTAAAAGTTTATTTACACTAATATTACTATACCTTTAAACCATTGTACAACAATTATATGCAAGTATAAAAATTATGGAAATGTCCAGTCATCAGAAGATCAGAAAGAAGGTTCTGTGTCCCAGAGATGAACGTGCTGCGTCTGAAACGTGAAGATCAACCCAAGAACAAAAGACCTGGAGAAGATGCTGAACCTGGTAAGAGTTTGTCTTTATCCAGAGTGAAACAAGTCCTGACATGGGCTGAGAGGGAACTCTGCCAGGAAGAAGCTCTGACTCCAAAACAAACACAAGGATAAAGACTTTAATGTTTGGAGACATTTCCTGTGTCTGTTTGTCCATAATGACCATGGTCATGTTTGGAGGAAAAGCCTGAGAACACCATCCCAACTGTGAAATACAGGGGGGCAGCATCATGCTGTGGGGCTGTTTAGCTGTGGGAGGGACTGGTGCACTTCACTAAACAGATGACATCATGAAGAAAGAACTCTATGTGGAAATATTGGAGCAACATCTCCAGAGGAAGTGAAAGCTTGGACAGATGGTTCTTCCAAATGGACAATGACCCAAAGCCAAACTGGTCACAAAGTGGCTCAAGGAAAACAAAGTCAATGTTTTGAAGTTCATCACAAAGTCCTGACCTCAGTCCAGTTTAAATGTATGAAAAGGCATAGGCACGTAAGGCGGCCTACAAATGTGTCTCAGTTACACCCGTTCTATTTGGAGGTTTGGACCAAATCTTATCCAACTAGTGTGAGAAACTTGTGGAAGGAAATCCAAAACGTTTGACTCAATTCTACCAAATATTAATGAAATGTATGGAAACTTTCGGTTTGTAAAAAGTCATTATATCTCTCATTCTTCTGACATTTATAGAAATTCTAACTGACTTAAAAGTTAAAGTGAATTCTGGTTTCATGTCAGTCAGTGAAGACATCTTGTTCCCACTGTAGATATTGCCAACACTTTACCTTGTCCGTTTGGCCCATCCAGTTGTGTCATGTTGTCACGGATCTTAGCGGCTTTGGAAAGTGGATGAAAAAATTGCACAAGTTCTTTTTCTTCTTCTTCTTGAGAACTAACACAAACACACAAACACAAAATACAAAATACTTTAACCTCATCTATTGCCTTGCGTTACATAAACACACCCCATTACGAAACCGGGACATGGAGTTTTCTGAGTTTTACCCGACAATTACCTGCACAATGGAACAGGAACGGTCTGGATGATTCCGCCCACCTCTGGAGCTGCTGCGCTGTTGGTCAATTTAAAAATGTTAAACCTGCCTGGACTGTTTCCAGCCCTGATCTCGGCCGCGGCTCCCGAGGTCAGCACCACCTCCACGCCTGTCGATACCAATGTCCCCCGATGCTCTCAAACGCATATAAGTTGATCTACAATGGAAAGGTGTATGAATAATATGCATTTGTTCGCCAAAGGATGTATCCGACCCACAAAAAAAAACATCCAGAGATTCATCCAAAGTAAAAAGACACTAGGCTTACAGTTTGGTGCTACGTGGGATGGGTTTTTAGTGCTCGTTGTCCCGTACCTGTTCCCTTACCAAGTCCCCGAGCAGCTGACCCGGGGAAACTCTTCTCCTGTGCGGGTCCAAACTCTTTTCCAAGTTACTTTAAAACTGTAATGTATTCAGGGTGACCAGATGTCCCAGTTTACCAAGGACAGTCCCAATTGTGAGCCCTCTGTCCCATGTCCCAGTGGATTTATCCAAAAAATCATTAATTTGTCCCAGTGTTACACAAACTTTGTCCCAGGTGTCCCAGTTGTTCACCTGTACCAAGCCTAGAGCAGCTTGTCGCTTGGAACCTAACGACTTCTGGCCACGTATGTGTCAAACTGGCTGGTCCATTCAACTGAGATTAGACTTTCATAAACAGGAAGTTTGACCATTCAATGTTAGTGAAAAAAGTCACAATTTGGCTGCCCCTCAAAAAACTGCCATTGTGTCCCAGTTTTTAATGTGGAAAGTCTGGTCACCCTAAATATATTCTATGGCGACTTCCCTCTCATTCTTGGAACAGCTACACTTTCTCTGTTCCACATTGTTTTACTAGTTACGTTTGTACGTCTTTGCCGTGTTTTCGTGGAGGTTCGGTGGATTTAAATTATTTTACTTTGAGAGTCCATAATGGTCCTGAAGAAAGCAGCTTTTTGAAAGTAAACAGCAGCTTATCAGCTAAACCCACTGAGACCTACACATTCCTTCTTCTGAGACACTGAAGAGGCACCGAGAGCCCCCACAGCTGCAGCTACAGGAAACAAGGAAGGGACAAACGAGGAGTTATCCGGGCAAGACTCCCAGCAAAACCACACATGCCTTCGGTCCCTACTAGTGTTCTGGCTGATGTCCGTTCACTGGAGAATAAAACAGATGAACTGCTAAGCTCTTCTCAGGAGCTGGTGAAAGACTGTTGTGGAACGGAGGGAGCTGCGCAAGAGGAAGGAGGAGGAGCTGACCAGTGCAGGACACCACGCTCTGAAACAGGGACAAACCCAGGGAGCGCTGCACCGTTTCAGAGGATCAGAGACTGAAGGCAGGGCTCAGGTTTCCTCCGGGTCAGGTCGGCTCAGGACTAACAGCAGTAGTTACATCTTTAAATATGTTTGTATTACATGGCCAAATATAAACTGTATCAATGCCACCGAGCTAAAGCAAAGTCAAACATTTCCTTTTCCTTCGCTCTCCTGAGTCTCATGTTTATAAAGACATTCATATTTGTGTTTTTTGTGGAACAGATATGGCCTGATGTTCCTCATGGGGAAGAGCGTGAATTCTTAAGCGTGTTTTCTTCTGGCTCCAGGAGTGACCCAGGACCAGACCAGAACCAGAACCGGTCTGGACTGAACCTCGAGCCAGGGCCACCGGGCGACGCTGAGGCCGAGGAGAGTGGGTAGGAGCTGCCCTCGTGATTCCGACTCCTCTGGAAAACAAAATACTCCCTCAGTTAATCATTTATTGATATTCACTGACGACTGAACGGCTGCTCGTATTCCGTTCTCCAGCTTCAACACGTTTTGTCTTTTCTTCAGGTTGAAGGAAACTGAAGCAGTGAAGAAGTCCACCTCTCCGCCTTCAACACATCGTCTGAACAAGGTCAATAAACCAGTGACTTGAGGGTAACGGGAGGAGGTTAGACTCCCGGGGGCCTCATTTATAAAACCGTGAGATCCTGACTATAATTTTTTTATTCCATTCATTAGTTTATTTGTCAGGGACAATACACATTAGCTGCAAAGCCAGATTTCAACTGTTGTCCCTTGGCGAGGTGTATAATTCCAACAACAATTACAAAACATTTGTGCCCAGCCGTGGAATCCAGGGACACAACTCGGTTTTGGGGCATTTTGAGCGAGACGTAGCTTGAGAAAGTGTCCAAGCTTTCCAATGATGTGCAACACATGGACATCTGATCATGTTTGGAGAAGATGTGGCAAAATGAATGTAGGAACTCAAAATATCTCAAAGGTGAGTAATCGGCCTCTAAAGTGTGGGCTGTTCTCACCTCTCTCTGCTGCTCGAGTGGCAATAGGGCTCATTTACATCTCATTTACATCTCATTTAGTGAAGCCACGCCCCTGTAAAGCTCCCCCTGATGTGTCTGTGGGGTTTCAGTCCTCAGGCCTCGAGTTCACTCAAACGCAAACTGATGGACAGTAGGCGTATGTATAAAACTTTTCTGCCAGGCATTTATTCACTAAAGTGTAAGCAACGCAAACCAAAGCCCCAAACAACACGAGGAAACAGGAGACGATCGAATTCTAACGTGGAAACAGAGCGAGACATCGGAGATCAACTCAAACGCAAAATCCACCGTGATAAAAAGACACAAAACTTACTGTTTGGTGCTTTGGGGAATGTTTTTTTTAACGCTGCTGTGGGGAAAGTGTCGTCCTGTCCCGCGGTCGCTGCTTGGCTCTCAAGGCTCTTCATGAGGAAGCGGCGCCACATAATCCGTGATCAATGAATCCACTTCGCAGAAGAACTTCCAAACATCCAACACGACCCGGTGTTTACCCAGTATGGAAAAACACAGAGGCAAAGTCACGCCCCTGCGGCACGCCCCCAAATCTCCCAAATCAAGCCGGTTTGGACCTAAAGGTTCATGCTTTTAAAAATACCATTACTGCTAGCTTAAACATGGAGAGGGTTCTTCGTGACTTCAACCGAACTATTCTGCAAAAAAATAATAATAATAATAATTTAGCGTTTTTCTCAAAACTTAGACTTGTGTTCCTGGAATCCATGACGTGGCACGTGTAGAACATTTCAAAAGTTGAGGCTACATACTTAAATAACATAGCAATTATTCATACAATTCATACACTGACAACATCTGCATGTTTAATGGACCCTGTTGCCTCTAATGAGCACATCGTTGATCTGATTTTTGTAATGGAGTCCTGAATGGACATCGACGACGGCAACGCATTGTAAAAGTTCAGAGACAAAGGATTTAAATATACCCCCTGAGGCCTGTTGGAATTCTTAGATTATCATTCTTATCTTTAGCCTCTCCTCGCAGTCAGTAAAGACCACCTGTGGCACAGAAAGGTTTACGTTCAGCTTTGGCCTCGCTCTGTTCGCTTTATAAATGAGGCCCTGGTCTCCGTGTGAAGATCACGTGTTCTCCGTGTGTTCATTTTAATTATTCTCAACATAAAGTAATGAGTAACTGTGAAGTCGGGGGAGTCTCTGACCTGCTGTGGAAGACGAGACCGTTTCCTTTTGTCGCAGACCTTTCAGTCCAGAGCTGGGATTGGATTTGGAGGAGTGGACCGGAGCTTCGGCGCAGGAGCAGAGCGACCCTCGGACCAGGACCTCCCTCTGCCGGACCTCAGACCCAAAACAGCAGGAGCTCTTCTCACACGCTCCGAGGTACAGACCTGTTCTACTGATTTCTCCTCCAGTAAAACGTTTTCCCCAAATGAGGTGTTTCCAGTCTTGGACTTCATAAAACGTTTTCAGCCAATTCCACCCTGATTAATTGAGCTTTGAACCCCAAAAAAACAAGGCGAAATTAAAATGTTTACAGATTATTTTTTCTCTCATAGCTGATTAAAAAAAAAAACTAAACAAGATCCAAAACCACCTCTGAAAAAATCTCTGTGTCACAAAAAAAAAAAAAAAATTATACCTGGCTCTTTCCATTATTTAAATGTTATCTCAAAAGAATTTTGGCAATTTTTACACATACAATGCCTGTTTTTATATGAAAACAAATAATGACAGAACGGGTTTTATTGCCATGGTTAGAAAACTAGGAATTTTTCTCGGTGCAAACGTGCGACATAAAACATATAACACAGAGTTATATGTTCTTGTATTGCGCTTTACAAGCCTGTATTACCAAGTTTCTCAAAGGGCCACACTGTTGTCACTGTGGCTACTGTTGTAGCCACAGCTGCCCTGGGGTAGACAGACAATAACGAGGCAACCAGTCTGCGCCTTCGGCCCCTCCGACCACCACCAACCACTCCCTCACTACAGTCGCCCCAGGCTTCCTGGTACCAAACGGTCTCCCATCCCAGTACCGACATCAAACCAAAAGCTGTGATCCTCATTTTTCTGTCGGTATTCGACAGTGTTGGCAGTAGAGGTCGGCCGATATCTGTTTGTCTAAGGCCGATACTTTTGACCGATATTTTGGGCCAATTTTTCCAAATGTCTGGTCTATAATCCTGTAAAAACATAAATACTTGGCCGCTCCAGCAGTGGCCGAGTCATAGTTTCTGTTCCAGCTTTGATTAGTTGCCGTTAGCATTAGCATCCCGCCGTTAGCATTAGCATACTTTGCAAAAATACAATTGCAGAGGTGAAAACAAACGCAGTGATTAAATTCTCTGCTTCAAAATGACACACAGCAAGTCCATTAACACGGAGTTTTAGTGAAACTTGTAGCAAACCCATTTTCACTGCGATGTTTCTCTGTTCCCCGAGGCCTTAAGTTGTGGGAGGACCTGTACCTGTACTGTTTGTAAACTCCACTATCGTTAGGGTTCGGGTTAGTTTAGGGTGACCAGATTTTCAAACTAAAAAACTGGGACACTATTTTGGGATTTTGTTGCATGGTCGACCGGGGAGCCATTTATTGACTGTTTTTCCCCACGTTGAATGGTAAATCTGCTTTTTAATATCTTACACCGATCAGCATTAACACGATGGACCTGATAGTTTTTATTGGTTCCCACTTGGTAACGGCCCAAAGACATGAAGTTTCAAGCGAAGTTTGTTACGTTGTGGATCATATTGGCCCAAAACGGGGACACTTGGGACAGATCCTGTGTGAAACTGGGACAAATGAATTGGTTTTGGAGGAATGTGTGGGCACATGGGACAAAGGACTCAAAACTGGGACTGTCCCGGGTAAACTGGGACGTCTGGTCACCCTAGGTTAGTTCTACTAGGCCCACGTACTTTTCATAATTATCTGGTGTGTTGGAATGGCGGGACGTTGCACAAAAGATAAAAGTTTGTACACCAGGCATGAGGGAGAACCTGTGGGAAAGGTGAGGGCTTTTACAGCCTTAAAACACATCATTGTAAAACATAAGCTGATTACTACTTACTAATAAACTTACAAATAAAGCCGACATATGTTTTTACTAAGGCACAGCGGCTTGGATAAGTAGCTTTAATCTGATTACTGGTTTGGAAATAGTCATAGAAATGAAGTGAGATTGTCGGGGAACTGTTTCTTTGTTTCCAGGTGAGTTAAGACCGATCTGGCCTCAGAATACTACTGACGGCATGTGTGTGTATATATATATATATATTTTTTTTTTAATAGTTTTGCTGCAACGTCTCGCCACAAGTGTGATCTTTAAGTCCCGAACGCCTCGCGGATCCGCAGTGTTGCTGGAGATGTAAAGTTTAGCAGGAACAATCCCGTCCTTAGGCTGAGA
Organism: Proterorhinus semilunaris; assembly: GCA_021464625.1. Lineage (NCBI taxonomy): Eukaryota > Metazoa > Chordata > Actinopteri > Gobiiformes > Gobiidae > Proterorhinus > Proterorhinus semilunaris. The sequence continues at coordinate 2,484,016 of CM038343.1, read as the reverse complement.
GCGAGACTGTGGGCGGGACAAAGAAACACACGCCGCGCCGGTTTGCTAACGCTAATGAAGAAAATGTTAAGACGCTTTTGGCTTCCTTTCACTAAAATGTGCTGTTTTCAATCACAAACACTGCACATCAAAATAACACAGGTGAAGGTGAAATATTCTTTGAGTAATTCTAACTAGTCTTTATTGCGGTTAAAGGAACAGCGTTTTCCATACACGTGTTCTGACCTCAGCTCAGACGAGTGGATGCGCACCTGTCTGGTGTTTACGCGTGCGCTCAGTCACGCAAAACGACCAAACATGTTGTTAGCGTTTAGCCTCTCCTCCTCTATGGGGCCAAACAGGGGGTGAAGTTAGAAGCGACCGAGCTCTTCCACGTTTCCCCTTTTTAAATACGGTTACGTGAGGAGTTACACGAGTACCTTCAGCGCGGACGTCGAAGCGCTCCTAAGGTGTTATTACGCCTCACAATATAGTTCCCCTTTTTATCCGCTTAGAAAGTCCACATGTTTCATTTTGTGTAACTATTCACCTTATTCCAGATAAAAAGGGGGGGACGTGGACGAGCTCTGTCTCTTCTTCTTCTTCTCCGTTTGGCCCCATAGACGGGAGCAGCATCCCGGAACCTTTGCTGAGCAGCGCCCCCTTTTGGGGGAATCGAGAGTTCCACATTTGCATTAGTGTGTCTGTGGAAACAGGATCATTTCTCGTTCTGAGGATAAAATATGATTCCAGTGTCAGAACCTCAGGACAGTGGCCGTTCTGGATTACGGACACATCGACTCTGTCAGGGCTCATCACTGAGGAAACAGCTCCACATTGTCGCCGTGTATTTTGCTCATTGTAACGTTTTTAAAGCAGTACTAAGTAACTCGTGCCCCTAGAGGCCATTTCTGCTCAAAAGGCCGAAGCAATATTGTTCATCCAATTACACTCAAACTTGGCTGTAAATACTGTTTAAGTGGCGTTAGCTTTGCCCGTTAGCCTGTTAGCTTCTTCTTCGTGATTCCATTAGTGTGTATTGGTGACTCCGACCCGGTGCAGGCAAAATTGCAATTGTGGTTTTCTGGCCAGAGACACCAGGGGGCGATGAAAGACCCCCCGATCGCCCCATTAACACTTGTATTACCTCCAGAGGGACGGAGAGGATTTATTAAGGTCAACACGTACTGCTTTAATCAGTAAATATTCAGACTTATTAAACCTGTTCATCATTAGGCTTAATTAATAATTATTTAGGTTTTAAAACACACATGAACGTTAGCATTAGCAGCTTTTTGAAAGGCACGTTTTTGCTTTAGGCCACTATATCTCCAAAGCTCGGGATCGAAGACAAATTAATGTGTGTCCTCCTGTGTGATGATGATGTTCTGTTATGATTGTACAGTTTCTGCGAATTTATTCTGGCAGTCGTCTGAGTTCTGTTTGGAAATGTGTCTTATAAGCCCACGAGGGTTGTATGATTTTAACTTCATGATAATATAAAGGGACAGACGAAAAGCTGAAGCTGTAATGGCTTTATAAAGCAACCAGCACATTCTCCTCTGTGAATTATCTGGTCACTTCCATGTCGTCTTTTTCACATTCGATAAATAAATAAAATGTAAATTAGACGTTCTCAGACGATCTTTCCTCGTTCATTCCAATGAGCTGCTGTTTGCCCCCTTCGGCTCCGCTGATCCGTCTATAGAGGAGAGGCTAAACGCTAACAACATCTTTGGTCTTTTTGTGTGACTGAGCGCGCACATGAAGCCCAGACAGGTACTCGTCTAAGCTCAGATAAGTAGCAGTTTTATTCGGTCATTTTCATTCTTTTAAACATAAAACAAGCATCTCCATATTTCGTGCTCAACACGACCGAAAGGGTTTAGGCTGAAGTAAAAACGTATTGTGCCGAACCCGATTCACAGACTTCCACGAAAAAACAAACATTAATAGTAAACAATATCAAGTGTCAAACAGAAGAGAAATAAGCATGTATTTAGAATTGATTTTAACATAAATTTCAACACTCCAATATATGTATGTAAATATACATTTTGTTTTACATTAATTTATTTTGACTAAATCATGTCATCATTTAAATCCATTCATTATGGATCTATTAAAGTCTTTTCACTAGTTTCTTACTTTATTCATCCTTAACTTATATATTTTTGAATGATAGTAGATTTATACAACTTTTTGAAAGCTTTGACTGTTTTAGACTGTTTTAAATGATCTTCCAAATCGTTCCACAGATTAACACCTCTTACAGAAATACATCGACTTTTTGCCTTATTGAATATGGCGGTTCCTCGGAGGTTATTCGGACTTTCCCTGTGTTCAAAAAGCTGCTGGATGTTTGGAGGGAGAAGATTATTATGTGCTTTGTGCACTATTACTAAAGTATTTAGATCAACAAGATCATGGATTTTCAATAGATTTAGCTCTACAAAAATGGTGCATAGAAATCTGCTTTAGTGATGATTCTTATTGCCTTGTTTTGGAGTAGGAAAATAGGATGAGTATTTGAACATATCTCAGTGTGGAAAAACGCGGGCCTGTCCCTTTAAGGTTCTTTGAGTTTTTATTGTGTCTGCTAATACGATGCCGTGGCTCACAAACTAAAACCAGGGCGTGTTTGCTCTTTGGATCGGGCTCCCATCGCAGTTTTGGGTAATACTGCGATTACTTCTGCGACCACTCCACACACACCTCCCCCGCTCACAGATAATCCGCTCCCCGCCGGAGTAAATGAGCCGTCCGTCAAACCCTCGCGTCTCTAAATGTTCTGATGATAAAGTTAATTGGGGGCAAACTCAAAGCTTTGACAAATCCATTATTTCCGTCACGTTCCGCGTTGGGACGGGATTCAAACGGTCTGTCAGGAAATAAAACACGTGACACAGTTCCCTTTCAAGGTAAACACACGCAGCACAACACGTTCCAATTAAGATTTCATTAACATCGAGTTATCAACAAAGCAGAGCATTCGTTGCCCCACAATTACGCTGTTTTGCATTGGCCCCCTATTGTGGGTGTTTTTGGTTGAAGGAGGAACCCGGAGCACCCAGACATGAGGATCAGGGCTTTGCATCCGGTCGGTCGCAAGAAGGACGGCCATTTTGAATTCTCACTCCCTTAAACGGGCATAAGGGCGGGATCTTCCCTGTGGACTCGGCCCTCGCGGGGCGTGTAGTTCGGTCGTAGCCGCACCGTTAGCTCTGATGCTAACGGCCTGTCCATTAGGGATGGGACGATACACTTAAACTCACGATACGATGCACCTCGATATGTCAGAGTCACGATACGATACGTCACGATACGATATCGAAAAAAAAAAAAAAAAACCTGTATAATAACAACGTGTTTGTTTTTGTTTCAGTTGAACACAGGGAAACACAACAAGAACACTCCCTTAGTGCTGCTCTAACCCGAGGTTCATGTATCTCAGGTTCTTCTTCAAAAAAACGTTTTGTATCGCGATATTTCGCCAAACGATATTTCGTCCCATCCCTACTGTCAATCAAAGTATACGAGATTTCTAAAATGTTCCTTTACGAAAACCAGCCTGGTTTCTTTAATTGACCTTTCGCAAAAACCCCGCCCCAAAACGGTAATTGTCCAATCAGACAGCCTAGCAACCGTTACTATGAAGCCAGGTCCGTCCAGGCTAACCACCAAAAACCCAACCAGACAAAGAAGAAGAAAAGATAAGACTTTATCTTAAAATGGAGACTAGAGGGACCTTCACTTTTCACAGAGAAAGACACTTGTAAGAAAGTCTCTTGGTATGGGGTTGATATCAGCAGATCCTGGGGTGTCCCAGTTTTGAGTTCTTTGTCCCACGTCCCAAAAGATTTCTCCAAAACCACTGATTTGTCCCAGTTTTCCTCAAAACCTGTCCTCGTTATCCTGGCTTTTGGCCAATATAGTCCCCATAATAGCACTCAACTTAAAAAAAGAAATGTTTTGTGCCCATGTGAATATCAATTGTGTCCCAGTTTTGAATTTGGAAACCAGGACACCGGATCCTTAAACCCCAGTATCGGCATCGGAAGAAACAAAATCAATATCGGTGCAGAAGACGGACCTTTCCCCTCATACGTGTGTCTTTGCTTTGGTGCAGTGCTCCCCGGAGTCTGGCCCCCGTCCCGCCGTGTCCAGACCAAGGACCGGGCTGGACCGGGACCAGGAGCAGCAGCAGAGGGGTCTGATCCGAGGCCTGAGGAGGAACTGGAGGAGCATCCTGAGGAACTGCACCAACGCTGACTCAGAGAAGCAGGGGCGGCTCGGCACCGACGCCTTCCTCCGTGAGTCACGCGTTTCGCTCGTTCTGAAGTTTCCTCAAAAAAAGCCTGTGGTGTTTTTGTTCAAGCTGACCTTTCCCCCGTGGGCCGTCCCGTGAGGATAGGGCCTCAGTCATCCTAACTGCAGAAGTTTATTCCAACGGATTTCTCGTCTATCGTTGGACATAGTTTATTATTAGAGCTTGGATCTTGGTGAGTAAAAAGGCTGAGGCCTCATTGCTCTTCTGTCACAGACTGAGAAGTGAAGAAGGAAGTCATGGAGATGCTGGGTGTAACAACATAAGTTTGAAATTCAAGTTTTCCTTAGTAATAGTTGTGAAAATCCTAAATGTATGTGATTAAAATGTCAGTTAATTATTAATTACTCTCATTCTATATGTCATGTGTCTCTGCTGTAGACTCATGTTTGTCCCGGTTCCTCTGAGTCGTGGTGCAGCAGGACTGATGGGGACAGATGTTACAGAAGAAGCTCATGAGGTTCATTTCCTCAACACAGTTACTATAGTAACTATTTTCACCAAAGTAAAAGTAGATCTACCACAGTCCTGTCCACATCTGTCATGGTCCACCATGACCCACCATGACTCAGAAGAACCGGGACACACATGACTCTCCATCAGATATAATTGTCATGTTTTTGTTTTTTTGTAAAAAGAGAGTAATGAGTGACTAATATTGTATTTCTCCTTTTTTTTGATTGGAAAAATAATTGTTTGCTTATTTTTAGTTTATACTATGTTTTTGAGTTTCAGAATACGATGACTCTTATATCCAGCAGAACTCTGAAGTTCTGTCTAAAGCAGAATCTCCATGACTTCCTTCTTCACGTCTCAGTCTGACTGAAGAGCAACGAGACAATAAAGATCTCACTATTTAGCGTCATGTTCCTGTCACTCACGGTGTCTGACCTAAAGACTCTGAAGAAAGTCAAGTCACATGTACATGAGAAGGTTGGAAGGGCGCCCCCTTGTGTCCAGTGGCGTCCAACTGCCCGGAGCATTACTGGCCCCCGACGGGGGCCGTTAGAGCTGAGAAAGTTAAATCCAAGGCTTTCCAGCCGCATCGTTTGTCCGCAGGCTTCGGGCGGTTTGTCAGATACTCTTCTGACCCGGGTTTGGTCAGATACTTTTCTGCCCCGGGGTTTGGTCAGATACTCTTCTGGGCCCGGGGTTGGTCAGATACTCTTCTGGCCCGGGGTTTGGTCAGATACTTTTCTGCCCCGGGGTTTGGTCAGATACTCTTCTGGGCCCGGGGTTGGTCAGATACTCTTCTGGGCCCGGGGTTTGGTCAGATACTCTTCTGGGCCCGGGGTTTGGTCAGATACTCTTCTGGCCCGGGTTGGGCTGATCCCTCGGTGTGTTTCTGTGGCAGAGATCCTGGGCCCGGGTTTGTCAGATACTCTTCCAGGCCAGGGTTGGTCAGATACTCTTCCGGGCCGGGGTTGGTCAGATACTCTTCTGGGCCCGGGGTTTTTCAGATACTCTTCCGGGCCGGGGTTTGGTCAGATACTCTTCCGGGCCGGGGTTGGTCAGATACTCTTCTGGGCCCGGGGTTGGTCAGATACTCTTCCAGGCCGGGGTTGGTCAGATACTCTTCCGGGCCCGGGGTTTGTCAGATACTCTTCCGGGCCCGGGGTTTGTCAGATACTCTTCTGGGCCCGGGGTTGGTCAGATACTCTTCCGGGCCCGGGGTTTGTCAGATACTCTTCTGCCCCGGGTTTGGTCAGATACTCTTCTGCCCCGGGTTTGGTCAGATACTCTTCTGGGCCCGGGGTTGGTCAGATACTCTTCCAGGCCGGGGTTGGTCAGATACTCTTCCGGGCCCGGGGTTTGTCAGATACTCTTCCGGGCCCGGGGTTTGTCAGATACTCTTCTGCCCCGGGTTTGGTCAGATACTCTTCTGGGCCCGGGGTTGGTCAGATACTCTTCTGGGCCCGGGGTTGGTCAGATACTCTTCTGCCCCGGGTTTGGTCAGATACTCTTCTGGGCCCGGGGTTGGTCAGATACTCTTCTGCCCCGGGTTTGGTCAGATACTCTTCTGGGCCCGGGGTTGGTCAGATACTCTTCTGGGCCCGGGGTTGGTCAGATACTCTTCCGGGCCCGGGGTTTGTCAGATACTCTTCTGCCCCGGGTTTGGTCAGATACTCTTCTGCCCCGGGTTTGGTCAGATACTCTTCTGGGCCCGGGGTTTGTCAGATACTCTTCTGCCCCGGGTTTGGTCAGATACTCTTCTGGGCCCGGGGTTGGTCAGATACTCTTCTGGGCCCGGGGTTGGTCAGATACTCTTCTGCCCCGGGTTTGGTCAGATACTCTTCCAGGCCGGGGTTGGTCAGATACTCTTCTGGGCCCGGGGTTGGTCAGATACTCTTCTGCCCCGGGTTTGGTCAGATACTCTTCTGGGCCCGGGGTTGGTCAGATACTCTTCTGGGCCCGGGGTTTTTCAGATACTCTTCCGGGCCGGGGTTTGGTCAGATACTCTTCCGGGCCGGGGTTGGTCAGATACTCTTCTGGGCCCGGGGTTTGGTCAGATACTCTTCTGGGTTGGGCTGATCCCTCGGTGTGTTTCTGTGGCAGAGATCCTCGAGGCTCTCCGACTGCGAGCGAGCGAGGAGCAGCTCACGTCTCTGCAGCCGGACGCCGTCAGAGCGGGACAGGTCGAGTACCACCAGCTCCTCCAGCACTGCCTCCTGGACCCGAGGCCGGACTCGAGGGGGACGAGGCTGAGGCTGTCCAGCCCGTGCAAGGTGAGAAGGAGACCACCCGTTTAGATGTTTGATTTATGACGCTGTGTCTACTGACCCCTCCCTCACGACACTCCAAATACGGTCATTTCCTCAGTGGAAGTCTGCGGGAGGGAGGGGTCTTCACAAAACTTTAAAGCTCGTTTTCTCAAAGTGAGGTTTGCACTTTGAAAGTTCCTTCAGAATCCAGAATTTAAAAGGGTTTTTCAATATCGGATTTCTGTCGGATTCATTGGGTGAAGATCCCCCCGGGAAGACGGACCTGGGGCAGGGCAGAGGAACAGAGGTTCGGGGGGGAGGGGGGGGGGGGGGGCACCAACTATTAAACTGTTACATCTGAACTCATTTTTTTAAATTCTATAAATATTATTGCTGTAGTTTCGAGTGTGTGTTTAATTTTAATGAGGTTTCAGCTAAAACTTAATCTGTTTTAGATCAGTCTTTGGAGTCATGTACAGCGGTTAGCGCTCGTGCTTCACAGCTAGAAGGTCCTGGGTTCGATTCCCACCAGGACGGGGCCTTTCTGTGTGGAGTTTGCATGTTCTCGTGTCTGCGTGGGTTTCCCCTACCACTAAAAACATGTACAATAGGCCAGGATGAATGTGAGTTTGTCTGAGAGTGGCTACAATCCGGTGTGGCTTGTTTACATGTATGTTCATTAATATGCACTTTCCCGACCAAATAAATAAAATAAATAAATAAGTAAATGTTCACGTACCGCCTACTTTGATGCGATCGAAAACACTGTGAATATACTGCTCCAGTGCTTAATTTGATCCCCCGTTTGGGGGAACGCATTCCCCCAATTCTCGTTTTTTCAGGGTAAAGGATCCGGGAAATATTTAGGAGGATCCAGCAAAGATTTGATCTGATATAATGGTGTTTAATGAGAGTGTTCCGGCAAATGTTTTGGCCAGTTCCCCGAATCCATCACATCAGACCAAAAGTGTTCCTGAAAATACAAATGTACAAATTAAGCACTGTACTGCTCGTTTTGGTGATAAGCTGTTAAGAATATGTAGGCCTGTTTAAAAATAAAAATATTTTCTGTAATGCTTCATGATAAGGGTACATGAATTCATAATGATCATGATGAATTAATCATTAACAGGGTTAATTCAGGCAATGAACTCATGAATGATAATGATTAATGACAAACGGTGGAACCTGTGCATGAACTTATAACTAAAAATGATCTCGTGATGAGTTCATCGTGACTCCATGACGAATGTTTCTCTTAAACTGAAGCGCTGCAGCTTCGATCGCCAACAGGTCGGGGGTTCGAATCAAGGCCCCCACATGTGCACACTGCCGTCGTGTCCCTGGGCAAGACACTTCACCCACCTTTCCTGTGCGAATGAAGTGTAAGCGTCGGTGTTAGAACAACGACCGAGGCATTTTCTTTTACAACTTAAAACTACACACACGCTCCAAACACTACGCGAGCTCGCACTGCGCAGCCGTCGGGCCCGGCCTGAGGTTCGGGAGACCTGAGCGGGACAGAAAGAGTGACATGTCAAAATGAGATCATAGGAAATGGACCTCGTATCTAAAAGCTCCTCGCTCAGTTCTGAAGGATCCGTTTGGTTCCACGTTCCGTTTTCTCCGAAGTGCGTCCAGGACGGAACAAAGACTAGAGTCGAGGTGTAAGTTGGCCGGGTTCCTCTGGAGCCGTTTGGAAACACATTAGTAATATCTCGGTAACATTCTTGAAGCTCCTCTCCTGGGGCTCTCACGCAGATGGCGCTCGGGGCCGACACAATGCCGCGTTCTGTGCCGGCGTTCGCTGGGTTGCCAGATAAGCCCTCTCTCTCTCTCTCCGTCTCCCACGCGGTTTCGGGGCCTCAGCGTGGGGCTCGGCGGTGCCCGCCCGCGTGTCATTGTTCCGAGCGGAGGCGCCGGGCGCTGCCAGGACCGAGGAGGGGGCGGGGGGCGGTGCCAGGTTTGGTGATCGGAGGCGCAAACGTGCGAGCCTGAGGGTGGGAGGTCCCCGCTGAGTTTAGCGCAATCTGGCAACGCCGCTGCTGCCAGTCGCCCCCCTCTCCAGAACAGATACTTTTATTAGACGTGGGGAGGAGACTTTAGGTTCCTGTGGAGGAGGCAGGACCCATCAGAATGAGCGTGGATTTGTTTGTTTATTTTTATTTCTGTTGTCCGGGCAACTGATGTCACGGTTTCTAGTTCTTGAGTGAGTCGTGAGAGAAAATATTGCAATTTGACACAATTATCGACATTTTTAGTTTCGCTTTTTAAAATGCTAAATGTTTTATTGTTTTAATACGGAAAATAAACCTTTTTTGTTTCGATTTTGTTGAAAGAAGAAGAATATCATAGCTACAGGTTTGCCGATTTTCTTAACTTCAAAATTAAAGGAACAGGCCAGCGTTCTTCCACACTGAGACCTGTTCTTGCCTGAGCTTAGACGAGTGGATGCGTAGCTGTCTGGTCTTATATATATATACTATATACCTGACTGTATTGTGAGGCGTAATAACACCTGAGGAGCACTTCGACGTCCGCGCAGTAAAGTCGAAGTTCTCCTGAGGCGTTATTACCAATAAGCCCACTGGAAAATTCATTTTCTATTGCACAAACAAATGAGGCTAAACAAATACTCAGTCATCTTAAACCATCTAAAGCCAAAGATGTATTCGGATTAGATTCTTTATCTGCCCCCCTGACCCATCTGGTAAACCTGTCAATCACTAGTGAGAAATGTCCACAGAAACTAAAACAAGGTCTTATCAGCCCAATGTTTAAAGCTGGAGATCCTGATCAAGCGTGTAATTACAGGCCAATTTCAATTCTTCTATTTTTTCCAAGGTACTAGAAAAAACGGTTGCAAATCAATTAAACGATTATCTTGAATATAACAATGTTCTTGATCCAAAGCAGTTCAGCTTTAGGCCAAAATATTCAACAGAAATAGCTGTTACTTAATAGATACCATTAAAAAAGCCCTGGTGTTCTTCGTACGGCCTTTGACACGGTCAACCACCTTCTCCTGATGCATAAATGAAAGTTTAATTTTTCAGCACAAACTCTTAGCTGGTTTACGTCATATTTGGATTCTAGGACACAGAGTGTGAAAATCAGTGGCACTATATCTGCACCTCAGGAATACAAAATGGGGATACCACAAGGTTCCATCCTGGGTCCCATCTTATTTTGTCTTTATATTAATGACCTTCCAGCCATTTGCACTGAGGCTGAGTGCCGACTGAGACTCCACAGACCAGGGTCTCTCAGTGGCTGGAGGATCATTGTCTGTCTTTAAATTGCTCTAAAACAGTGTCTATGTGTTTTTCAATGAGGCAAAAGTCTATGGACAGTTTTCAGGTACAAATAAATAATACAAATATTGAAAGAGTAGATGAATTCAAATAAGACTCCCATCTTAAATTTGGAGCTCATGTAAAGAAAATAACTAAGACTATTAGGATTAATTTGACTTGTTTTCGTCTAATAAGATCTTGCCGGTCAGTCAGTGCGGCCAAGTTGTACTTTCACGCAACGATCTCGTCTCGTTTTTCATGTTGTATCACTGTGTGGGGCCAAGCTAACCAGTCCACTATGGAAGGTGTGATCTCCCTGTACAAACAAGCGTTAAAAGTGCTTGATAAAAAGCCCATGATGTGGCACCGTTGCAGAATCCAAGAGAGGCATAATCTTTTGAAAATTTGAATAAGTTCTCTTTTGTGAAATTTGTTTTTAAATGTGTCAACGACCTCGCTCCCGATATCGCTGCAGGGATGATTGAAAAATGTGCAGCTCACGGGATCATCACTAGGGGGCGCTGTCAGTGGAGACTGTAGACCAGCCCGATGCAAAACAGCTTTTGGACAGACGGCCACAGATCTGGAACACTTTAACAGACCTGAACGAGTTTAAAAGTAAAGTTAAACAATGGGTCAAACTGAATCAAACTCGCGGACACGACAGAAGTGTATAATATTTTATTGCCTTTAGTGTTTTGTATTGATTGTATTGATTGTATTGATTGTATTGTGTAGGTGTATTGCTTGTTTTTGTGTCTTAGGGACCAGGTCTGCGAATTAGCCGTTAGCTATAAGACCTATGAACATGGTTATTTTGTAGCAATGCTTCTTGTTCTGTCCCTATCCAATAAACATATAAATAAATATAGTTCCCCTTTGTATCCACTTAACCGTATTTAAATAGGGGGAAACATGGAAGAGCTCGGTCGCTTCTAACCTCACCCCCGTTTGGCCCCATAGAGGCGAGGAGGAGAGGCTAAATGCTAACAACACCTTTGGTCTTTGTGTGTGACTGAGCGCACGCGTGAAGACCAGACAGGTACGCATCAACTCGTCTAAGCTCAGGTGAGAACAGACCTCAGGATGGAAACACGGGGGCCTGTCCCTTTAAGACTTACTGTACTAATACAGTAAGTCACGGAACTCCCCAATGACAAACGAGTGCAGGAAAAGCAACAATCCAATAAAAAAGCAACAAAAACGCAGTTGTGTAGGTCTTAGCTTTCAAATGAGCCGTCACTCGGGCCTATAGGCTGCTGCTCTCCAGTCTCACACTTTAGTTTCTCCTTTCTCTGCCTCAGGATCCCGTTTCTCCCGGGCCGGACGGCGCCGAGGTGATGCTCCGGATCCACGACGTGGTCCGCTCCTGCTGGGCCCCTCTGAGGCGGGACTTCCTGTCGGCTGACCCTCTCCGGGAGCGCCGGGGGACGGTCTCTGCGGACGCCTTTAAGAAGGTACCGCCTGGAATAAAGCAGCTACAGCACTTTACTTTAAACCGAGCTGGTTTATCATAGTGGCACCCTTTAACTGGTGACATCATCAGTGACATCATCAGTGACATCATCAGCTGGAGGCAGGAAGTGATCCAGAGAAATAAGATTAAACTGAAACTAGCGATTTTAAGTGTGAAACTACAGGCCCAGTTGTGGCTTAAGGCGCCAGAACAAGAGGAGTGACATTTGTTTATCGTTACTATGACAACAGGACTCGAGCTTCCCGCCTCCAGCTAAGCCCGTAATGTTTGCGCACCATGAAAGGGTCTGCTTTGCGTCTCTCCCCGTCAGGTGTTGTCCCAGCGGGGCGTGGCTCTCTCCGAGGACGACTGGTTCCACCTGCTCTCGCACTTTGACCCCTCGGCCTCCGGGTCGGTCCGCTACGACGGCTTCCTCTGGGCCTTCGTGCGCTAGAGGTCGACGCGCGGGAACGCTCGCGAGGTTAACTTCATCATCTGTGCTCTGCGGTGCTGAACGTTTCGCCTCCTCCGCATCCAAAAGGCTTCGTCAGCGACACTAACGTTTCTAGCTCAGTTTCCGCGGACAAGATGAAGACCACTGGGCGGGGTTTATCTCGGCTAAGTCCCTCCCCTTTATTAAAGGTACTCTCACCTGCGGGTAAATGCCGTAGTAGTTCTCTGTCTTAAAGGGCCACTGAGGTCTGTTCTTACCTGAGCTTAGACGAGTTGATGCTCACCTGTCTGGTCTTTACGCGTGCGCTCAGTCACGCTAATGTTGTTAGCATTAGCCTCTCCCAGCAGTTACACGATCCAAGTCTAATTACACAAAATCAAACATGTCGATTTACTAAGCGGATAAAAAGGGGAACTATATTGTGAGGCGTAGTAACACCTGGAGCACTTCGACTTTGATTGATCCTGGGCTGAGTTTCAGCCTCATTAGCATTAGCATTAGCATTGGAATTAATAATGCAATTTCACCCATTTTTACCCCCCTTTTTAAATGTTTTTATTTTATTATTATTATTTTTTTTTAATTTTTACCCATTTTGTCCATTTTATTCCCAATATATATTTTTCACTTACATTTTTATCTTCACTCCCCCCCCCCCCCAATTTTGTATTTTACATTGCGTGTGTCCCCCACGTTTTGATGACCAACAGCATCAAAACTTGAATATAAAGATTTCATATTTCTTTCGGGTCCTGCTTTTGATACTTTTATTTTTTCCAGACGGGTATGGTTTCACCCAGCCCTAGTCATGTGACGTCAATAAAGCCCTGATTATTGAGTCTCTGTTGTATATGTTTTTTGTCAGCATGTGCAGAACTCACCCCCCCGTGAGGGACGGTTACGTTTCCTTCAGTCCAGGTTTGTGTTTGAAATCTTCTTCTGTGAGTGACGGGAAAAACACCGCAGAACACGCTGTACCTCCGACAATCTCCCAGAGTGCTTCAGGAGACACACCCACCACCGCCGCAGAGAGAGGGTGGGGGGCGGGGGGGGGAGTAGGTGGGGGGGGCGTCTGTCAAATCAAACCCTGTGGAAACGGCTCAGAGCGAATCTCAGAGTGAAAATAAAAGACAAAACTCACCCTTTACGACGTTTTGTTGCTTCCTTCACACATACTGACATGTTCGGTATCCACGTGTAGCACGAAAGCTTTGGTTTCCCCTACCGCTAAAAACATGTACAATGGCTTCACGTCATCGGGTGCAGTTGATACGATTGGCTGTGGGCTCCGTGCAGACACGTGACGGACGTGGCCCCCAACAAACGGCTCCGGACAATCCCGAACCACACCTCGCCCACCAGGAAGTGAATGTGTAGCTCCCAGACTACCCAGAAGTATCACTACGTTACATCTGCTCAATTCAAACTTGTATTCCTCTCTGTTTCTAAAATCCTGGCTCTCAGGGTCGAAAGCAGGGGTGTCAAACGTACGGCCCGCGGGCCAGAACCGGCCCGCCAGTGGGTTCAGTCCGGCCCACGGGATAAATATGCATTATTAAAGAAGAATAAACTTCATTTTCTTTAAAAAAAAAAAAGGGCAGTTCTTATATTGTCCGCTAGGGGCGCTGTGTGTGAGTCAGTTCTATCGCTTTACCTGCTTTTTCTGTTGACTCTGGCGCCCTCTTCAGGGAAATGTCTTTGTCAAAAAAGAGAAAAGTGGAGACAGAGTGCCTCTGAGGAAACAGCAATCTGTTTTCACCCGCAGTCGAGAGGTCAGTGATGCTGCGGTGAAAGCCAGCTATGTAATTGCTAGCCATATAGCATTAGCCTCAAAGCCGTACTGTGATTTTTAAAATGTACTTCTTCTTCTTCTTTGCACTAATACAAAGAAAACAAGTGGACTTATTGTTAGTTCTATGTAAGTTTGGAATGAGTTTACTGGTCTGGCCCCGTTGAGATCCGATTAAGTTGAATACGGCCCCAAGACCAAAATGAGTTCGACACCCCCGGTCTAAAGGGTTTATGGACCAGTTTGTAAGGTAGACCTCCCAGGATCATCCAGGACCTCAAACTTTTGTTTTTGTCCCCACAATGAAATATGTCGGTTGCAGTTATTTAGGGGTGTATTTTAAAACTGCATTGAATGTGATATAAAGTCATTATCTCCCGTCTGAATCCAACATGTTGTTTTGAAAGACATTTATTTCAGGACGTATGGCCGCTCTCTCCGGGACAGAGGCTGGTTTTGGGGATATTTGCAAATTTAAAGCTTGTTTATTTTTTGGAATTGACTGTAAAAAAGAAAAAGCGCTACGTTCCTGTTTGTTTCCGGAGATAAAAGTTGTTCGTTCTCCACAAACGGAGAAGCTCATCAGCATTTAAGACACGGCTTAATTATGAAAGAGCGGCGCGGAGAAGAAAGGGAAGCGCTCGGGAAGTTTGGGGGGGGTGTGTGTGTGTGTGGGGGGGGGGGGGGGGGGGGGGTTGGATTCCTCCGCTCTCGAACGCCTCGTGCTTTGAAGCTCGGGCGTTTCGGCGAGATACGGGAAAAACAAGCGTGTTTTTTGGGACGTTAATGGCGGCGCGTCGTGACTGACGGGAACGGGGGATGATTGTCTCCTGTCAGCGCGGGAATAAATATTATAATATATATAATATATATATAACCGTCGCCCGCCGGCGCCGAGGTCGGCAGTTCTATTCTGCCGTTATGTCGTCTGAGAAAGACCTTGATGGACACGGCACCATTTTATTTGTCTTATACCGTCTCGATCAGAAGTTTAAGACCAGTTGAAAAATGGCAAAAAATTCAAATGTTTCCTGTTTGATCTTCACAAAGCTCCGAGTAGAACGTCACTCGGGAATCTTTGATTGAAAACAACAAATACACTGAAAAAGTCGGTTTTTTAAAGCTGATCAAAAGTTTAGGACCACATGCCTTTAAACCAGAGGTGGGCAAACTACGGCCCGCGGGCCAAATCTGGCCCGTGAGATGATTTAATCCGGCCCCTGACTTGAAGAGCACACATTCCTGTGAGTCTCTAGCCCAGGGGGGCCCACACTTTTTGTCTCCGGGGGCCAACATGAAGAAGTGCCCGTGGGCCGCGGGCCAAACACGGCGATGTCGAGCCTGAAACACACATAACTGCAAATAATAGTTATTTTATTGTATTTTTCGGTAGCCTATACATTTGCATTTGATTATATCTATGCAAATAACATGTTAACTATGGCAAAAGTAGAACAAAACCAACTACTGTAGCAATATAGTGCACATGTACCTCATTCATTTGTTAAGAACATTTCCCATTAGATAATTTTTAAAATGTCAGTTCAGCATCAATTCTCTTAAGTCCATTTTTAACACGTGCCTTTGTCGATGTCAATGACCTTTGCAATAAAAACTGATGCTACGACTGTGTGATTGTTAAACACCAAGACACCACAACAGTGTTTCTTTTACTTTGCCAAAGGAGGGAAACAGCGCCCCCAATTTGACGCTGTTGGACAAAAAGTGTACTGCATCCATATTTAATGGGTGGGAGAGAGTAGTATTAACTATACGCAACGCAAAAGTAGGTCACTCTCTGGCGGGCCAATGGAATTGTTCCGGGCCAAATTTGGCCCGCGGGCCCCACTTTGGGAACCCCTGCTCTTGCCCATTCCTGTGCGGAGTTATGCATTTTTAAACCACTATAGGGAACCAGCAACTTAAATAGAAAAAAAAAAGGGAAAGAATTCCACTCGTGTCCAGCAGAGGGCACTGACGTAAGAGATCAGATATAAACAACACATTATAGCCACGTGGGAAAACGGGCAATAATGAATCAAGCGAATCAATAATGACTTTTGACCGAATCAGCACTAAAATCACAGCTCATTATTATTCATTTATCGGAAAAATATTTTCTCAATAGTATTTTCCTGTGTACATTATATGCGGCACATTTTCTCCAGTTCGGCTTTACTCCAATCTAAAAGGCGCAACATCATTTGAAAGCTAAGACCTACAAACGTGATGGAAACCTTTTTTTTGTCACGTTTTCGCAGCATTTAGAAGCTTTTACATTTGGCTAAACGGGAGAAGATGTGCTCAGTTCCGGTGGGGGTTAAGAGGTTAAAATGATGACTCGGCTTCGAAGCCTCGACGCAGAACAAAACCACACTGCTTTACGGCAGAGGTGGAGACTCGAGTCGCGATTTGACTTTATATTTATTATCGATAGTGTAACTGTTGAAAGATCAGGATTCATGGCGTCAAAGCAGCGCATCTGTGAATGAAGATTCACAGACGTTTATGGAGGACAGGAAAACGTTCCAAACCATGGACCGCTGGATTAATGGCGAACATCTTGGGGGCAGGTCAGTGTTTTAAGGCCAAATTTGGCCCGCCAGAGAGTGACCTACTTTGGTTAATACTAACCCCCGGCTCACATTAACTACGGTCCGGGTCCGGTCCTGATCCGGTCCGGGTTTGCCCCAAACTACCACTCACAGCGAGTCCTGACACTATGGCTCCGACAGAAACGGCGCTCGCCAGAACAGAAGTGCCCGTGAGTTTCCCTTTTGGTGCGAGTGCACGTGATAAATAGCCCCATATATATATATATATATATATATATATATATATATATATATATATATATATATTAGGGCCGGGACTTTTTTCGATTAATTGCGATTAATTAACTACATGAGGTTTAGTGCGATTAAAAATATTAATCGAAATTAATCACACTTTGCTTTCCACACTTCAGTTTCCCTTTTTCCTGCAGACGCACAATTAAATATCGCACTGGTCTGTTGGACTTGGTTGAACAAAAATAAACAATATTTTGTTGCTTAAGCTCATGTGTTCAGTCATTATTCAATGGTATACCAAAAATCCTTATGAAAAAACTTACTTCTCACTGTTCTCAGGTCAAATATTTATATGCGATTAATTTCGATTAATTCATTACAAAGCCTCTAATTAATTAGATACATTTTTTTAATGGAGTCCCGGCCCTAATATATATATATATATATATATATATATATATATATATATATATATATATAGGTAGTTTTTGAAAACAAAAGCCGTATTTGCCAGAGCACGACTCTCCCAGTGAAGTGGAGGCTTTAAACACACTAATGCCCCGTGTCACTGGTAATGGAGACATGTTTACATTTACAACATTACGCTCGTGTACAGGCGGTAAACGAGACCAAATAAGTAGTGACTGATTTTATTTTGAAATACACCGGATCTTCCCTTCTCACGAGACCTGACTTCCTGTTTGGCTCCGGCAAAAATAGACTTCTTGTGGATTCTTTCCGTTGCCGCCGGACCTCGCGGAGCGGTGTGAGTCTGCAACATTGGTTTAATGACTTTCTAAGTGTGCGGACGCCGTACCGGACCTTCTCAATGGTCAACATGGATGCAGTACACTGTTTGGCCACCGGCGTAAAATTGGGGGCGCTGTTTCACACATTTCGAGAACACTGTTGTAGTGTCTTGGTGTTTATCAGTTTTCCAACTTTTATTGCAAAGGTTGTTGACGTGAACAAAGGCACGTGTTAAAAATGGACTTATAAAAGAACTGACACTTTCAAAATAATCACTTTTTTTTTGTTTTTTACATTTTGCAGTATATTGCTGCAATTGATGATTTTGTTCTACTACTATGCTTTTGCCATAGTAAACATTTGTTTTAATGTAGCATTTATTTGCAAAGACAGACTCAAATGCAGATATATTTATTATTTGTAGTTATATATGTTTCATGCTTGACATCATCGGGTCCGGCCCGCGGCCCACAGGCACTTTTTCATTTTGCCCTTGGAGACAGAAGGTTTGGGCCCCCCTGATGTAGAGGCTGTTTTCCGCAGCCACACAGAGCCCAGTGACGGCGGGACTGAAGGGCAGAATCTACTTTGAGCAGGGGCGGGTCCGAGTATACAGGGGCCGGGGCTTTACAGGGGAACCCCTGACTAAAAACTGAACTAAAAATATGATTTTATATTTATCTTTCAGACGGCAGGAAAAGCAACTCAGGTTTAAAAGACTCTTGGTTCAACCTTTTTGAAGTCGCCCCCTGGGCCCCCGGCCTTGAGATACTGTCCCAGTGATTTTGCACACAGACTGGAGCATTGAAAATAATTGTATTTTTATTTTGTAGCGATTAAATATTAATTAGACTTTAAATCCAAATCTATTAGATTTTAATAAGTTTGATTTTAGCCTAAATTTTCAAAATCGCTAAATCTTGAGAAAGAAGCATTTTGAAAAGAAGAAACGCTGGCGACTTGAGGGGAACCCATGACCAACTGACTTGGACTTGCATTCATTGACTGACTCCCACCTCCTACGGGATATTTACCCCCGGTGGATCTGAAAGACCAGGCCATCTCTGGAGACCAACCAATGCACATCTGTATCATCTGTAACATCTGAATCATCTGTAACATCTGAATCATCTGTATCATCTGTAACATCTGAATCATCTGTAACATCTGAATCATCTGAATCATCTGTAACATCTGTATCATCTGAATCATCTGTAACATCTGAATCATCTGTATCATCTGTAACATCTGAATCATCTGAATCATCTGTATCATCTGTAACATCTGAAACATCTGAATCATCTGAATCATCTGTATCATCTGTAACATCTGAATCATCTGAATCATCTGTATCATCTGTATCATCTGAATCATCTGAATCATCTGAATCATCTGTAACATCTGAATCATCTGAATCATCTGTAACATCTGTATCATCTGAATCATCTGTAACATCTGTAACATCTGAAACATCTGAATCATCTGTAACATCTGAATCATCTGTAACATCTGAAACATCTGAATCATCTGTAACATCTGAATCATCTGTAACATCTGTATCATCTGTATCATCTGAATCATCTGAATCATCTGAATCATCTGTAACATCTGTATCATCTGAATCATCTGAATCATCTGTAACATCTGAATCATCTGTAACATCTGTATCATCTGAATCATCTGAATCATCTGTAACATCTGTATCATCTGAATCATCTGAATCATCTGTATCATCTGTATCATCTGAATCATCTGAATCATCTGTAACATCTGTATCATCTGAATCATCTGAATCATCTGTAACATCTGTATCATCTGAATCATCTGTAACATCTGAATCATCTGTAACATCTGTATCATCTGAATCATCTGTAACATCTGAATCATCTGAATCATCTGTAACATCTGTAACATCTGAATCATCTGTAACATCTGTATCATCTGTAACATCTGAATCATCTGTAACATCTGAATCATCTGAATCATCTGTAACATCTGAATCATCTGTAACATCTGAATCATCTGAATCATCTGTAACATCTGTAACATCTGAATCATCTGTAACATCTGTATCATCTGTAACATCTGAATCATCTGTAACATCTGAATCATCTGTAACATCTGTATCATCTGTAACATCTGTAACATCTGAATCATCTGTAACATCTGAATCATCTGTAACATCTGAATCATCTGTAACATCTGAATCATCTGTAACATCTGAATCATCTGTAACATCTGTAACATCTGTAACATCTGTAACATCTGTATCATCTGAATCATCTGAATCATCTGAATCATCTGAATCATCTGTAACATCTGAATCATCTGTAACATCTGTATCATCTGAATCATCTGTAACATCTGTAACATCTGTAACATCTGTAACATCTGTATCATCTGTATCATCTGTATCATCTGAATCATCTGTAACATCTGAATCATCTGAATCATCTGTATCATCTGAATCATCTGTAACATCGGAATCATCTGTAACATCTGAATCATCTGTAACATCTGTAACATCTGAATCATCTGAATCATCTGTATCATCTGTATCATCTGTATCATCTGAATCATCTGAATCATCTGTATCATCTGAATCATCTGTAACATCTGAATCATCTGTATCATCTGTATCATCTGTAACATCTGAATTATCTGAATCATCTGTATCATCTGTATCATCTGAATCATCTGTATCATCTGTATCATCTGTAACATCTGAATCATCTGAATCATCTGTATCATCTGTAACATCTGTAACATCTGAATCATCTGTATCATCTGTATCATCTGTATCATCTGAATCATCTGAATCATCTGTATCATCTGAATCATCTGAATCATCTGAATCATCTGTATCATCTGAATCATCTGAATCATCTGAATCATCTGTATCATCTGAATCATCTGAATCATCTGAATCATCTGTAACATCTGAATCATCTGAATCATCTGTATCATCTGAATCATCTGAATCATCTGAATCATCTGTAACATCTGTAACATCTGAATCATCTGAATCATCTGAATCATCTGTAACATCTGTAACATCTGAATCATCTGTATCATCTGTAACATCTGAATCATCTGAATCATCTGTAACATCTGAATCATCTGTAACATCTGAATCATCTGTAACATCTGTATCATCTGTAACATCTGTAACATCTGAATCATCTGAATCATCTGTAACATCTGAATCATCTGTAACATCTGAATCATCTGAATCATCTGAATCATCTGTAACATCTGTAACATCTGAATCATCTGAATCATCTGAATCATCTGTAACATCTGTAACATCTGAATCATCTGTATCATCTGTAACATCTGAATCATCTGAATCATCTGTAACATCTGAATCATCTGTAACATCTGAATCATCTGAATCATCTGTATCATCTGTAACATCTGAATCATCTGTAACATCTGAATCATCTGTAACATCTGAATCATCTGTAACATCTGAATCATCTGAATCATCTGTATCATCTGTATCATCTGTAACACCTGAATCATCTGAATCATCTGTAACATCTGAATCATCTGAATCATCTGAATCCTCTGAATCATCTGTAACATCTGAATCATCTGTAACATCTGTATCATCTGAATCATCTGTATCATCTGTATCATCTGTAACACCTGAATCATCTGAATCATCTGTAACATCTGTATCATCTGAATCATCTGTAACATCTGTATCATCTGTATCATCTGAATCATCTGAATCATCTGTATCATCTGAATCATCTGAATCATCTGTATCATCTGAATCATCTGAATCATCTGAATCATCTGAATCATCTGTATCATCTGTATCATCTGAATCATCTGTAACATCTGTATCATCTGAATCATCTGTATCATCTGTATCATCTGAATCATCTGAATCATCTGTATCATCTGAATCATCTGTAACATCTGAATCATCTGAATCATCTGTATCATCTGTATCATCTGAATCATCTGTATCATCTGTATCATCTGAATCATCTGAATCATCTGTATCATCTGAATCATCTGTAACATCTGAATCATCTGTATCATCTGTATCATCTGTAACATCTGAATCATCTGAATCATCTGTATCATCTGTATCATCTGAATCATCTGAATCATCTGAATCATCTGAATCATCTGTAACATCTGAATCATCTGTATCATCTGTATCATCTGTAACATCTGAATCATCTGAATCATCTGTATCATCTGTATCATCTGAATCATCTGTATCATCTGTATCATCTGTAACATCTGAATCATCTGAATCATCTGTATCATCTGTATCATCTGAATCATCTGAATCATCTGAATCATCTGTATCATCTGTAACATCTGAATCATCTGAATCATCTGTATCATCTGTAACATCTGAATCATCTGAATCATCTGTAACATCTGAATCATCTGAATCATCTGTATCATCTGAATCATCTGAATCATCTGAATCATCTGTAACATCTGTAACATCTGAATCATCTGAATCATCTGAATCATCTGTAACATCTGTAACATCTGAATCATCTGTATCATCTGTAACATCTGAATCATCTGAATCATCTGTAACATCTGTATCATCTGTAACATCTGAATCATCTGTAACATCTGAATCATCTGTAACATCTTTATCATCTGTAACATCTGTAACATCTGAATCATCTGTAACATCTGAATCATCTGTAACATCTGAATCATCTGTAACATCTGTAACATCTGTAACATCTTTATCATCTGTAACATCTGTAACATCTGAATCATCTGTATCATCTGAATCATCTGAATCATCTGAATCATCTGTAACATCTGAATCATCTGTAACATCTGTATCATCTGAATCATCTGTAACATCTGTAACATCTGTAACATCTGTATCATCTGTATCATCTGTATCATCTGAATCATCTGTAACATCTGAATCATCTGAATCATCTGTATCATCTGAATCATCTGTATCATCTGAATCATCTGTAACATCTGTATCATCTGAATCATCTGAATCATCTGTAACATCTGTATCATCTGTAACATCTGAATCATCTGTAACATCTGAATCATCTGAATCATCTGTATCATCTGTAACACCTGAATCATCTGAATCATCTGTAACATCTGTATCATCTGAATCATCTGTAACATCTGTATCATCTGTATCATCTGAATCATCTGTATCATCTGAATCATCTGAATCATCTGTATCATCTGAATCATCTGAATCATCTGAATCATCTGTATCATCTGTATCATCTGAATCATCTGTAACATCTGTATCATCTGAATCATCTGTAACATCTGAATCATCTGTATCATCTGTATCATCTGTATCATCTGAATCATCTGTATCATCTGTATCATCTGTATCATCTGAATCATCTGAATCATCTGTATCATCTGAATCATCTGTAACATCTGAATCATCTGTATCATCTGAATCATCTGTATCATCTGTATCATCTGAATCATCTGAATCATCTGTATCATCTGTATCATCTGAATCATCTGAATCATCTGTATCATCTGTATCATCTGAATCATCTGTATCATCTGTATCATCTGAATCATCTGTATCATCTGAATCATCTGTATCATCTGTATCATCTGAATCATCTGTATCATCTGTATCATCTGAATCATCTGTATCATCTGAATCATCTGTATCATCTGTATCATCTGTAACATCTGAATCATCTGAATCATCTGTATCATCTGTATCATCTGAATCATCTGAATCATCTGAATCATCTGTATCATCTGAATCATCTGAATCATCTGTAACATCTGTATCATCTGAATCATCTGAATCATCTGTATCATCTGTATCATCTGAATCATCTGAATCATCTGAATCATCTGTATCATCTGTAACATCTGAATCATCTGAATCATCTGAATCATCTGTAACATCTGTAACATCTGAATCATCTGAATCATCTGAATCATCTCCCCTCCTCGGTCTATCTCATGTGTGACCCGAGGATTCCCGCTCACTCCCTGATTCAGAGCAGCTTCTCCCGCCATTCCAGAACCAGAACTCCACGTCCTCCCGGCGCCGTCCGTGGTGATGAGACTCGCTGAGGAGAGACCTGCAGCGCCTTAGAAGGTCTTTGAATCATCGTAGCCCCAGGTTATATATATATATATATATATATATATATATATATATATATATATATATATATATATATATTATACAGTATATATGTATAAAAACAGCATTCAGGTCAGAGAAATGCTTTGAGGCATAACATAGTTTAAAGGGGGACATAAATAAACTGGCAGAAATACATTTGGAATGGAAGTTCCTCTTATTGATACTTCATTACGCTGGTTAAAAAACGCCGACATGTCGTTGGGACTAGAACCTTGAGGACCTCGGAGTTTGGAGAATTACCCCATTGAGGAACTTTTTCCCTTCCGAAGCTCCGAGGATGTCAGTAATATGTGGAGTTACACTGAGGTCCAGGAGCAGGACCTCGCCTCACATCCCTCACTTATATACAGTTTTATGAAGGAGCCCCCCCCACAGTCTCGCCCAGTTTCACTCCACACTATAGTCTCGTGAATAAAGTCTTAATTGCACTTGGTTGGGGCGTGGTCTTTGCTAGTGAATGACCTTTGACCCGAGGTCCCTCAGTGTGATTATGGCTCTATTTGCCCCCGATCTGTTTCTCTCTCACTCTGCTCTGAGCGGAGCACCCTTTTAACTCCGCCCCTTTCCCCTTGAGTCTCCATGGCGACGGCGGTCAATCACAGCACGAGGATGAAACTAAAACACTTTAGAAAACTCCACGGCTCATTAAGAAGTTTGACTTTTGTAGCAGACATAAAACATTTGAAATAAAGGGTTTTCTTATCCTAATGGGCCTAATTGTTTCTATATTATGAAATATTAATGAGCAGTTTTCTTCATATGAAAGATCACGAGACTTTACGTTTATTTCCAATCAAATCGATTAAAACTGAGTAAAAAAAAAAAATCAAGATTTTCTTTTTTGGCCATATCGCCCTACAGGCCGATAACGTCATAACGATCGACATCCCTCAGGGTCTTTTTAATATCGGGAGAGCTCAGTCAGAGCTCTCCCACACCAGGGAAGCGGTGCACCCCTAGTGTATATGTTTTATATTGTAGACCTTTGCTTACATTTTCATAACCAAGAGATAGAGACTGGGCCTTTTTCGTGTTTGGAATCTGCTGCTTTTTGTCTTTCAAACGAGCTCCCTCTGAAGTGCCTACTAAACATGAATATACAGCGCCCCCTGCTGTCACAGTTCAACATAGACCAGACAGTTTTAAAACAATATCCATGAGTGTTTTAGAGCGTTCGATTTCCATGATTAAACCTTTACTATGATAAACGTTTAGCTAACGGCTATAGAGACGATTCACCACAAACTCCTCACAGCAAAGACGATACTTTATTCGGGGAGACCTTAAAAGACAGAAACGGGTCAAAGTCATTCAAAGGGGGGGTTCAAAATGTACAGATGAAATTATCACGAAAAAACAAATGTCGTTTCCAAGAATCACACCAAAAGAAGCGGCACACAAAGTTAGCGTTAGCATCGCGGCACATCGACGCCGGCGCTTTGTTTTTCAGACGTTTAAAAAGCACGAGGTTCACGAGTAAAACGAGTCCAGCGCTCCGTAAAAAGCGGAAGTTTATTTTTTTTATTTTATTTTTTTCATTATTATTATTATTCTTTATTTTTTTAACCAGTCTTTTCGAACCGGTTTTTCCCAGTTCTGATTGTGCTGAAGAAGAGAGAGTCACAAGGAGGAGGTCCCGTCGTCGAGGGGGTGGAGGGGGGGGGGCAGCTTCCACAGGCACCCTGGTCAGTGGAGGACGGAGCAAACCAGATGTGTAGAGTTCGCCTTCGTTCCAGATGAAAATATGGCGGCGAGACACGGCGGGTGAAAACTCACTTTCAATATCTCACTTCGGCCTCATTGATTGAGCTTTGAACCCAAAAGCAAGGCCAAAAAAAAAAAAACTACTTTAATAATATTTTTGAAGACATACAACATCAGGCTGTCTACAATAAAACGATGCCAGTGAGCAGAGCCGTGGGAAGACATTTTAGTTAGGGCGTGCTGAGGGAAAAAATTTACCCCAAAACACGCTTTTTCTGTGCATATTTCCTAGTTATCAATATTGCCTGCAGGTCGCAAACTGTCCACCAGGGGGTGCTGCAGCGCCCTCAGCACCCTGGGTTCCCATGGCCTCGCCAGTGAGTGTCTGGAGCTGATCAGGTCGTTGTTACGGACATTTTTGAATGAAACGTCCCCCGTGGAGCAGGTTTGGGACGTTCCGGATTAGAGTTTAAATCTTAGGCCCGAGCCCGGCGTGACTGTCGGGTCTGGGTCGGGTCAGGCTTCATGCCCGGTGGCCTGGTTCGGGTCAGGCTTCATGCCCGGGGGCCTGGGTCGGGTCAGGCTTTATGCCCGCGGGCCTGGGTCGGGTCAGGCTTCATGCCCGGGGGCCTGGGTCGGGTCAGGCTTTATGCCCGGGGGCCTGGGTCGGGTCAGGCTTTATGCCCGGTGGCCTGGGTCGGGTCATGCTTCATGCCTGGGGGCCTGGGTCGGGTCAGGCTTTATGCCCGGGGGCCTGGGTCGGGTCAGGCTTTATGCCCGGGGGCCTGGGTCGGGTCAGGCTTTATGCCCGGGGGCCTGGGTCGGGTCAGGCTTCATGCCCGGGGGCCTGGGTCGGGTCAGGCTTCATGCCCGCGGGCCTGGGTCGGGTCAGGCTTCATGCCCGGGGGCCTGGGTCGGGTCAGGCTTTATGCCCGCGGGCCTGGGTCGGGTCAGGCTTTATGCTCGGGAGCCTGGGTCGGGTCAGGCTTCATGCCCGGGGGCCTGGGTCGGGTCAGGCTTCATGCCCGGGAGCCTGGGTCGGGTCATGCTTCATGCCCGCGGGCCTGGGTCGGGTCAGGCTTCATGCCCGGGGGCCTGGGTCGGGTCAGGCTTCATGCCTGCGGGCCTGGGTCGGGTCAGGCTTCATGCCCGGAGGCCTGGGTCGGGTCAGGCTTCATGCCCGGAGGCCTGGGTCGGGTCAGGCTTCATGCCCGGAGGCCTGGGTCGGGTCATGCTTCATGCCCGGGAGCCTGAGTCGGGTCAGGCTTCATGCCCGGAGGCCTGGGTCGGGTCATGCTTCATGCCCGGGAGCCTGAGTCGGGTCAGGCTTCATGCCCGGAGGCCTGGGTCGGGTCAGGCTTCATGCCCGGGAGCCTGAGTCGGGTCAGGCTTCATGCCCGGAGGCCTGGGTCGGGTCAGGCTTCATGCCCGGAGGCCTGGGTCGGGTCAGGCTTCATGCCCGGAGGCCTGGGTCGGGTCATGCTTCATGCCCGGGGGCCTGGGTCGGGTCAGGCTTTATGCCCGGGAGCCTGGGTCGGGTCAGGCTTTATGCCCGGGAGCCTGGGACGGGTCAGGCTTTATGCCTGCGGGCCTGGGTCGGGTCAGGCTTCGTGCCCGGGAGCCTGGGTCGGGTCGGGCTGGACCTTTAGCTCTACTCTGGGTCGCTGTGTACACTACGACAATGGGATGTGCTGCACTGTGTGAGGCAAACAGTGTCACGCCAACATTTCACATGAGTGTCCTTTTATTGCAGACAGCCTGAGACGTCTGTGTAATATTCATGCGTCTGATCCGCATCTTGATATTCCACCGCCGTGAGGAGGAGCAGTGCTCACTGACAGGTTTAGATTTGGGAGAAATGGGTCCATAGCGTTTATGGAACATGTTTTATGTCTGAGTTCAAAATGGCCGCGTGTCGTTTACTCAAAAACGAAGAGGCCATCGGGTCAAAATGGCGAGTAAAGAATGAGGTCAAATGTCCCGTGGGTCCCGGTCCGCGTTCCTCCGTGTGACCCGCGGATTGTCAGAGCACACAATTGGTCCGTTACGTTTAAAAAAGAAAAGAAAAGAAAAGAAAGAAATGTTCTATTCACACACTGCCCTCTGATTGGACGGCGGGCAGAAGGGAGGCGGGGCATAGGGAGGGGGGCCGGCTGCTGCGTCCTGACTGGCCGGGGCTGCAGGGGCGTCATGAGGTCCTGGGATTGGGCAGGTCGAACACGATGGGCGCGTTCATGGGCTGGAAGTTGACGGTGCAGGCCGAGGCGTTGACGAAGGTGGTGGTGCCGTCGGTCATCATCCCGTACCCTGGAACACAAGAGGAACCCAAACTGAGGAGGCCCGTCCCGTCACATGACTTGAATGTACGGGACACCGGTCTCATCAGTTTATGCCCTGACCAAGATCTTGCTGTGGATCTAAACGCGTCCCTATGATTCTCCTCTTGGCTCAGTTCAACCCACTAGTCCAGGTTTAGTCCAGGTTTAGTCCAGGTTTAGTCCAGGTTTAGTCCTGCTCAGTTTTTCAGTCAATCCGCAGCCATTTTTCAAAATACAAAAAGTGTCATGGAGCTCCTGCAGTCAGAGAGAGAGAGAGAGCAAACCCCACTGCTCCTCTGAGGGGATTCACGGTCGGGTCCAGGGTTCGGGTCCGGATGGGCTGGCGCATGGGTCCGGATCCGGCCCGAGGTCCGCTATTTAGTCACCTCTGCTCTACAATAATGGACTTCTAATTCATCTTCGGAGTGCCTCGGATTTTTGCCCAACATTTACACGACTTCTGTGAGGGCTTCTAATCTGTATTTTATTCGTCTAAGTGCTACACTACTGCTCCACTACGCGGGACAAGAGCAGACTGGACAAGCTGGTCAGGAGGTCCAGCTCTGGACTGGAGGAGGAGGTGAGGGACAGGAGGGCATTAGCCAAGCTCACCTCCATCATAGACAACACTTCCCACCCACTGCACGGGACTGTAGAGGAGCTGAGCAGCTCTTTCAGTGGAAGACTGAGGCACCCTCAGGTCCTTCATCCCCAGTGCTGTCAGACTTGAACTTGTCTTAGATTCCAAATGTAGTCAGTTTAGGAAGTTTCCCATTTGTATTTTGTAATAAGAACGTTAGGCACTAATACCGTTAGCATCCTTATGTCATTCTCCATGTACATTAGCACCGTGCTAAACACTCGCTAATGCAATTGTTTTGTTTTTTTAACGTTTTAGCTAACTTTGAGCTGATTATTTACTTTGTATATTTATCTGAACAAGACTAATATCTTAACTTGCCTTAGATTCCAAGTGTAGTCATTTGAGGAGGTGTGCTGTAATAATAATGTTAGGCGCTAATACCGTTAGCATCGTGGCATTTTCCATGTACAGAGTTTTAGCTAGCTCTGGGACACTTATTATTCACATTGTATATTTATCCAAACAAGACGGTAATAACTGGGTTTCAGAGGGCCTTAAAGGGCCTGGATGCAAGTTGGTCATTTTATACTCACTACTGCCACCTCAGGTCTTACGCGTAACTGCAGTCTCTATGTTAAGCTCTTGCATTATATTCTGTTCAATGTATTATTTACATGTTTTGCCCATCCGGCTGCTTCGACTGTATAACGGCCCCTGGATGTCTCGGGGTTCAGTCTCTCCGTTTTGAGTCTCTCTGTTTTCAGTCTCTCTGTCCCGGGCCGGACCATGTGGCCGCGGGACGTTACATAAGCCAGACTCGCTGTGAACGCGCGAGCCGGGCTTCTTTGACGTGTCACTTTTAAATATTTATTTTGTGAAACTGCGAAAAGAACATCGCGGCGGTCCAAGTGAACAAGTGTGACTTTAAACACTTTTAACACTGGAGTCCACACTCCCGCGCTCCGGTGCCAACCGTCCACGAGAGTCCAGGGACGGAAGAGGGTCTAAGCGGACGGGACAAAGAGAAAATATGAATTTATTTAGGGTGTCGCTCCTCCGGTTAAAGGGATATTTCAGGATTATTGACCTAGGGCCTTATTTCCTATTTATCCAGAGTGTTGTTGATTTCTGGAGATATACATATATGTTTTTAATTCACGCAGTTCTTATATTTGAAGAGTTTAGCGGCGCTAGGCTAGTGCTAGGCTAGTGCATGTCTATGGTAACTAGTAGCCTGCATTAAAAACCCCTTCAACATCATGGGGTCGTCCTCCAAACGTTGCCATATCTGATTTGTGGAAAGCTCCTTTGTGAATTCCACGTGTAGTAACGCCGGCCGCAGGTAAACAAACTACTGTAGATCCGGTAACCTAGCAACCAGGAAGCTGATGCTGCTCAATTATAATATATATTTAAAACATTATTCAGTCGACACAGACACTTCTATGGGTAGTCTGGTGTTATAAGTGATTTGCCTCAGGTGCACTGTGCTTGGGTCAGACTATGCAGGCTACTAGTTACCATAGACATGCACTAGCCTAGCACTAGCCTAGCGCCGCTAAACTCTTTTTCCGTTTAATTAAGAAAATCTGCACTAACTAGGAAATGAGGCCCTATGTCAAAAATCCTGAAATATCCCTTTAACCGCTTAACCCCCCACTGTAACAAAGTGCATTTTCTCCAGTTCGGCTTTACCCAAATCTCAAAGATGCGTTTTCGTCTCGTTTTCATCGCCAATAAGAAATGTTGGGCAGAAAAGTTATTTCCTTATTATTATTACGTAGCATAACCGATTTTGAAAATTGCATTATGACATAAAAACAAACGGCACTGTGTGATGATGTCATCAGGCCGCGCCGCTCTGTTTGCTTGTGCAACGGTGTTATAAGAGCCTGGTTAATCCTGGCTATTGTTGTTGGTTTATTTGTCCTGTGTTTATCGTACCTGGCAGGGTCCTTCAGATGTTAGTTTGTGTTTTTAAAGTATTTTATTTGGCTTGTCTGCCCCTAATGCTCATATTTTGTGTTTGCCAGATGAATAAATGGAGCAGTGCCTGTTACTCCAACTTCTAAATGTTTTAAATAATCGAGCAGCCCTAGTTTAAGCTAGTTTAAGGAAGTGACAAAGATGGAGGTAAAGTTCCAGAGCAGTTTGACTCATTTCCCATGGTCGGCACGGTAACAGTTTAAAATTGTTTGCCTCCGAGTATGTCACTTCCTGTCATCACAAAAATGGTCAAACTAAAGAATACTGGGTAAATTTTTTAGCAAAATCTTAAATATAATTATGTTTACGCTTTCGACCCACAAGAAGCAGAAGTTTAACTGAAGTCGAGTTAGCATTTAGCTTTCAGACGCTAATTTGTATCTAAACTGAAATCACCAAAGGTCTGTTCATTCATTCATGATTTCTACCGAGGCTTTGCTCTAAACGTGGTCGATGGTTGACCACAGCTCAAAACATCTGGATCGTTTGTCATTTGCGATGTTTGGAGGCTAATGCTAACGGGGTCTCGCGGACTAGCCGACTTGTTAACTGTCCGCACGTGTTTCTCCTTTATAGCACTATGCTAGCTCTCATTCTGGTGGGAAATCCAGTCACGGTCGAGGCCTTTGCTCTGCCTGATCCCGTCAGACCTCCGGAGCTCAGCCGGGAAGGACCTGGCTTGGTAGGAAGTCTGGGTGAATGTAGTGAGTTCACAAACAAACTTTATCGTTGCCGTAAGTCAGAGTTATTGTTAAATGGAGGGAGAGTGTGAGATTTTCATGGCGTGGTGGGAGACAGAAAGGTGAAGAAACTCGCACCTAAAGAAGCGCCGACGGAGCCAAGAGGAATTCAAAAACGCGGGAAAAAAACGAAATCTATGGAATGTTTAAAGGACACATATAAACTCACGCCTCAAAAAAAAAAAAAATCGACTTTTCCTTGGATTTATTTGGGAAACTGCCACTTTGGAGACCATTTTCCTCACATCGTTCCAGCCTTGTCAAATTCTAACTACGTTCCTGCCTGATTGATTGAGTTTTCGAACGAGCTCATTCCAAAACTAATCCCCTTGGAACAAATCCTTGGAACGAATATGTCACACAAGGAAAAGCAAATTTTAAAACTGGCTCGATCCATCGTTTAGATTCTGCTGCAGAAAAAAATCAGCAATCATGGCCAGAATTGTTCTAAATCTAAATCCAGTGCTGGTAATCCGTGACATTTGCGACAGAAACGGGCGGCCTACCTTCATGGATGTGTCCGAAGACGTGCAGTTTGGGCTGGACTCTCCTCTGGACCGTGTTGAGCAGCTCCATGCACCCCACACGCTGCATCTTCTTCGGAACCCAGTCCAGAAAACCTGAAACACAACCACACGGAACCCGTGAACATCCCTTTTCTAAAAATGTTTGCTAGTATCCCAAACATGGTGGATTTCCATGGAGTTCATCCATCCTGAACTCTATGTGACCCATCACGAAAAGTGAGGGACACAAGTCAGTTCTGGGGGAATTTGAGTTGGACATAGATTATGAAAGTGGCGTCTCCAAAGTTTCCAACAATCTGATCATATTTGGAGAAGATGTGGCGATTTGAATGTAGGAACTCAAAATATCTCAAAGGTGAGTAATCGGCCTCTAAAGTGTGGGATGTTCTCACCTCTCTCTGCTGCTCGAGTGACAATAGGGCTAATTTACATCTCATTTAGTGAAGCCACGCCCCTGTAAAACTTCCCTAGATAAATCCACTTCGCAGAAGAACTTTCAAACATGTTCGCTGTAACGTCCACGGATCAGCTCGTCTGCTACAATCTTTACGCCGTCCATCTTCATCGAATTATGAGATCAGACAGAGCCGTCCAGAGCGCGTTCTAAGTAGCCAGTTTTACATAGCCAGTATGTAAAAACACACAGACAAAGTCACGCCCCTGCGGCACACCCCCAAATCTCCCAAACAAGCCGGTTTGAACCTAAAGGTTTACGCTTGTGAATATACCAATACTGCCATCTTAAACATGGAGAGAGAGTGAAAATCACCATCCATCCATGTTCTTCCACTTGTCCGTTGCCGGGTCGTGGCCCCTATGGCGCCCCCTGCAGGTGGTGGGTCCACAGAAGGACGGCCTCATGGTTCTAACCGGGCCTGTTGGTCTCTCATAAGGGGCTTCTGAACCGCTCTCTGTCTGACCCGTCACCTAGGACCTGTTTGCCCTGGGAGACCCTACCAGGGGCACGAAGCCCCCGACAACAGAGCTCCAGGATCATTCAGGCTCAAACCCTCCACCATGTTGGGTTTTTGGGATGTAATGATGACTCCAACCTGCCCGAAGGACTCCAGGTCCTTAGGGAAGACGTGTGATGTTTGATAGCGAGTGACAAGTCAACTCTGTGGTCAAATTTAGCTTCTTTCAGCGTCACGTGACCTCCAAGTGGATCCTAAGTCAGCGCTTGCTCATCCTGTCTGTAATTTTCCCACGAGGTCTTGCCTTAAAACCATGAATAGCTCAAGCTTCCATGGCAGGCAGTGAGTTACTGGTGGACAGTCACAGCGTCGATAACTCCCATCCTCGTTTCTACACCAGCCGCTCCAGGAATGAGGAGCGAATCAGTTTAATCTGTTACTTGCTTGATCAGGTGGTCAGAGTGAGGGCCAGGAACGGCACATGTGACACAGATCTCACGCATATGTATAGAAACTAGAAGGTCTCGGCTTTCAAATGCGGTATCACATGCCTAAGGTGGCAGGAGGAAAGCATTTCTTCTGCACAAACTCCTGAAAACGGTGCCCAGGTGAGCGTTTTAAAAAAGTCCACTTGTCCAAAAGTGAAATGTAAAAAAAGCCCGAGTATCTATAGTGGCCCCGCTGAGCTCTCACTCCTCCCACACGCTTCTTGCACTTCTACATTTCTGTAAACTGTAACCGAGCTCGTTTTATTGTCTATACACGAGGTGCAAACGTGCTGTTATTCCTGTTGCTCGAGGTACAGAATACTGGGGAGAATCCATAGCTCTAAAGAAACTGAACTTAACTGAATATAAGTTAGCATTTAGCGCAGAGACACTTTTAGGCGCTAATTTGTATCTAAAGTAAAATCTCCATATTAGTCCAGTGCTCCGGTCTCTGAACTGGCTTCCTGTCACTCAGAGAATAGAATTTAAAACAGCTCTGCTTGTGTACAAGTCTTTTCATGGTTTAGCACCAAAGTCCATCTCTGACATGTTAGAGCCGTATGAACCATCTCGGGCCCTGAGAGCTTCAGGGAGGGGTCTCCTGGTGGTTCCCAGAGTCAGGACTAAACACGGTGAGGCTAAAGCTAAAATCTGGAACAGTCTTCATGAGGATGTGAGACAGGCCTCAACTCTGACAATGTTCAAATCCAGGCTGAAAACAGCTCTTTTTACCCGAGCAGATGAAAACTGAAAGTATTTTATCTGCACTCTGGCCTTTTACTGTCATTGATTTATTTTTATGTTTTAATGATTGATTTGATCTGTTTTCTTGTAATTTTATGCAACTGTGAAGCACTTTGAATTCCCTTGTGTATGAATTGTGCTCTACAAATAAACTTGCCTTGCCTAAATTATTATGCAAATTATATTTTTCTCAGATTTTCTAAATTGTCAACTCTAATGACAGTCAGCATAACTTTCAAGTCTTCAAAGCAGAACTAAGTAACTTGTTTACCTTTAATAAATCCTCTCCGTCGTCCCTCTGGGGGGGATACAAGTGTTAATGGGAGGATTGGGGGGGTCTTTCATCTCCCCCTGGTGTCTCTGGGCAGGAAACCACAAGTGCAACTTGCCCGCCTCCTGGTCCGAGCCACCAATACAGACTAATATAATCACGAAGAAGAAGCTAACAGGCTAACTGCGGGCTAGCCCCACTTAAACAGGATTTACAGCCAAATTTGAGTGAATAAAATGATCTCCATTGTGTAACTGGATGAACAACATCCCTCTGTCCCTTTGTCTTTTCTGTCAGCGTAGTATTTACTCTCACGGACGATTAATGAGTAAAAAACTCAACATGCTACGACACCTGCAGTGGCGCTTATGGCCTCTAGGGGCACGAGTTACTTAGTTCCGCTTTAACTGTTAGAGGATGATTTGAATATGATTGAAAAAACCTCCCAATGATATTATTTATTATTTATTCAACTTAAATGTACTGTTTGGAACTATTACACACACTAGTGTTTCAATACATTTTTTAAAGTTTGTAATTAACTGAAAAGTGATGTTTTGTTTTTTCTGAATTATTATTTTGGATACAGACGGATTGTGCAGCATCACCGGGAAATGTAAATGTATATATTATTGATTACGGGGTAGGCGTGTATATAAGCTTCTGGCTTCAGCCGACTCTTTGGAGCTCCTCTAATAGAATGATGTAAATGTGAATGTTGTTAAAAAGTAAACTGCTCAAAGAAAAAAAATATATATATAATAAAAAAAATGATCATGTGTTGATTTTGAAGCAGGTCATATTTACTGCAATCAAAAGCTTTTTCAATCAAAAACATCTCAACAGGTCACGTTATATTTGAACATAAGGAACTTAAATCTTAAATCCATTAAACTTGTGAGTTTTTGGAGAGTTTCTGCTTGGATTTCTCTGCAGGATGTCAGAACAGCCTCCCAGAGCTGCTGTTTGGATGTGAACTGCCTCCCACCCTCATAGATGTTCTCAATAGGGTTGAGGTCAGGGGAGGAGGGGGTCCACATCATGAGTCCCTCTCCTCCTATGCCCATAGCAGCCGATGATGCAGAGGTGTCTTTACAGCAGGACGTGGAGAAGTCGGACTGCAGATGGCGCCGTCAGACAAACCAACATAAAGGTCTGGCTCTAGGAACCAAAGCCTCAGTGTGAGATGAACCTAATGAACCTGACTGGACCGGTGTTTTTTAAAACAACCTTTGAACGGGACTGTGAGATAATTGTGCAATAATATAACAGAACTAAACCCCTGATTCAATATGAGGGAAAAGCGCGTCCTGCTCGTCTCTCGGTGTCGGCCGCGCTCGCAGCTTTTGTCGCATCGGGGGAAGTCATTAATCACGGCGGCGAATCCTGCGTCTTCAAGAGGAGGCGGAGCAAACGCTCACACACAGGCCTTAGCTTTCAAATGAGGCGTTACCCAAAGGCTGTGAGCTCCAGTCGAGGAGCTTTTAGATCTGGCCCGTCATCCACAAAACACTTTACATGACGACCCGGTACCTAGTAACTACTGTAGTAACTACTGTAGTAACTGCTAGTACTAAATATCTATCAAAGCGGTAGTTCTTGGGTAATTAAAGTAGCAGTTAATAGTAATAACTGCTGGGTAATTGCCTAACCCTACACTTTAATTGATATTTATTACTAGTAATTACTACACAATTACAGTTATTGGGCAGAGTTACTATTAGTTTAGTTTATTTATTTATTTGAGCAAAGCAAGTAAACAATGTGATCCGTAATATATTTCTTTCAGATTGTTACCCGTGATAACCGAGAGTTACTTTTATGTTATGAAGGTACATTAATAGATATTATACTCCGAGATCTTGATACTTCCCAGTTGTCATTACCATCCTCAGTATAAGTTTATTTTAGGTATAATTTTCATAATCATTATTATTATATATGTATTTAATTGAGTTATATGTGAAGTATGATGTAGCCCTGCACAGTGTGGTGCATTAAAAAGCCAGAGAGTGGGCCAGTTCAACAAACCCCCACACGGCTGCCCTAACAGCTGATTTGGTAGATGATGTTCCTATGCTGAGTGGTGCATTAAAGGACAAGGTTTAGAGCCCGTTGGGAGGATTCCTCTCCACAGATCCATAACTTGGCAACCCTAATACTATTAACTACTACTTTAACTACCCAAGAACTACCACTTTTATTTAGGGCTGGGCGATTTTGAAAAAATAATAATAATCACGATTATTTTCCCCATATTGATCGATCTCGATTATCGATCGACCTTATCGTGCCCTACTGTTATTGATATGTATTACTAGTACTTACTAGGTGATTACCAAGCAGGGTCGTTTTTACCTTAGCTCAAACGAGTTGACCTGTGACTGAGACCACACAGGTGAGCATCAACTCAGACCTCAGGATTGAAAAACGCTGGCCTGTTCCTTTAAGAACCCCCTGTGACGTGTTTGCGTGTTGAGTATCTGCTCGGACCCGTGTTCACCTCAGAAACAACATGGACGCCACTGTTGTCCCGCCTCTTTTCTGCTTCACGTCAAAGCGCCGGCGAAAGGAGAACTTTACAGTCGGTTATATTACGCCACGTAACCGTCCCACATACAACCCTTCAGCTCGTCCTCCCGGGGGAGACGGCGAGGAGAGTGTCCCGGGCCGCGCCTGCTGTCATGTGATCCGCGGTCACGCTCGGTCAGTCTGGTCCAGAGAGGCACAAGGCCACGTGGTCCCGCTGTAGACGGGTCTGTAAAGCTAACGGTGCATCTGGGACCACAGCTGCACGCACAATAATCAATGTTCTTCAGAAACACGTGGAGAGATTAATGTTGACAACTCATGTACGCGGTCAAGAGCGGACGCCATTTAAAAAAAAAACAAGGCCTCAAGCTTTTTATTACGGGTGAAACATGAGTCAGATTTATTGTAGTTTTCATCGTTTTCAAAGGATCCACTAGGTCCCCTTCACGTCTCTCCCACACAGATACACCACACACACACACACATTCATCCTTGTAATTCTATCTTAGTGAGGACACTCATAGACATAATGTATTACCCGGACCCTAACCCTGAACCCTAAGGCCCTAATCTAAACCCAATTCTAACTCTAACCCTAAAACCACCCGGGCGGTTTGTAAATGCCCCGCTCCGTGTGGACTAGGCCTAAATATCCACATTTCCCTCGGGCCTGATGCAAATCTTAAACATTAGAAATATGATATCTGTGCGTTCGAAAGCAAGAGTTTGTAGAGGAGTGAGCGGGAAGCGTATGAGGAGCATCGATCATCTAAACCACAGCCTTTATCAGAGGCTCACACGCACTGCACCATTCCCCGGATATATATATATTTTTCATTTAATAATAATAATAATAATAATAATAATAATACATCGAACTTGTATAGCGTTTTTTGGACACTCAAAGACGCTTTACATGAAAAATAAAAAATAAAAAATAAAATTGCGATCCATTTTTTTTTTACTCGATGCGTTTCGTCACGTTTTGTATCGCGATATTTCGCCAAACGATATTTGGTCCCATCACTACTATTTAGAGGGAAATGCAAAATGTATAAATGTCACTTTAATGTAGTGTAGACACGACTGGAGATGGAAATGAAACTCACCCTAAATAAATAAATACGTCAATAATAAATGTGTAAATGCTTAAACAGACTCTGGTCCTGAGATCAATAATGTGGAATCATTCTCCTTTTTCTGATCTATAGTTAGAGAATTGATGGTTCTTATATTTTTTACTACTACTATACATTTACATATTCTCTATTTTTACACACGTGTCCTTAATGGAGATGACCACATGAAGTGCATCATGGGAAATGTAGTTCTAACGGGGTTAATGCAAACTGAGCCTGGCCTGTTCTCCGGCTCGACACATAATTGAAGCCAAATAATCCAACATTATTTCGGTTCAAAGTGCGTTTGTGAGGCCGAGCTGAAGCTCTAAACCGCGCCGTGGATCGAAACTGAAGGTTATCCCTACAGCAGCCAACAGGGGGCGCCTCTTCACCGGCTCTTGGCTCGTATTTCACTCTTACAAAGAATAATAAATATCAAAGTTGTTCTGTGGGGAGTTTGCATGGTCTCCCCGTGTCTGTCCCTACCACTCAAAACATGTACAATAGGCCCGAGTACTAGTACAGGCACTTGAAGCACTGTTTTATCCCAGTGCGCTTCGATCAGTCGTCAC
Organism: Proterorhinus semilunaris; assembly: GCA_021464625.1. Lineage (NCBI taxonomy): Eukaryota > Metazoa > Chordata > Actinopteri > Gobiiformes > Gobiidae > Proterorhinus > Proterorhinus semilunaris. Next base: position 2,445,814 of record CM038343.1, on the reverse strand, counting down.
GGCGACCACCTCTGTCCCGAAACAGCAGCGCCTGTTCTCTCTCCAGATTGGGAATGCCGACCCCCCCGTATGGCGCCGCAGCTGCTTGGAGTTGTACAGAAACAGACGGGGGGGGGGGCACCGAGCCGTTAGCCCCCGTTAGCCCCCGTTAGCCCCCGTTAGCCAACAGCAGAGCGTCAGGGGCGCGGCCCGCTCAGCTGCGCCGGCGGAAACAGCTGCTCGTTTCTGGTTTGAGTTTTGTCACGGTTTGGACGCGTTTACGTAAAAATAAAAATCCTCTTTTGTCGCTTTATTGTTTTTCTGTTTGTTGCTTTTTCTTCACTATTTTAACCCTTTAGGTCTGAGGTCTGAGGTCTGAGGTCCAGCTCGTGTTCCTAAGATGAACCGGAAAACCAGGGACAGAGCGTCATCTGTTGTTTTTTACTGCAGCTACATTCGTACAGACCAACTTACAAAAAAATATATGAAATGTTTATATAATTAATTGAAACAACGCACGACTACAACAACGATCTCGTTTCATTTTCAGATTTTTACCCTTGATAACCGAGAGTTACTTTGATGTTATGAAGGTACATTTATAGATATTATACTCCGAGATCTTGATACTTCCCAGTTGTCATTACCATCCTCAGTATACTTTTAATTTGGGTTTAATTATCATAATCATTATTATTATATGTTTATTTAATTGAGTTATATGTGAAGTATGCTGTAGCCCTGCACAGTGTGGTGCATTAAAAAGCCAGAGAGTGGGCCAGTTGAACAAACCCCCACACAGCTGCCCTAACAGCTGATTTTGTAGATGATGTTCCTATGCTGAGTGGTGCATTAAAGGACAAGGTTTAGAGCCCGTTGGGAGGGTCCCTCTCAACAGATCCATAACCTGCCAACCCTAATTCTCCGTTTGTGAATTTGAGCGATAGAATGACAACTGTTCCAGCAGCAACACTCTTCCAGATTATAGAGGAAACATACACATCATTGATCCCACTGCTCCCCCTAGTGGCAACGCATTTCCTCTTCTTCTGTATAACTCAATCATCATCACGTTTTCGTCACGTTTTTGTCACTTTTTTGCCGTATTTTTGTTGCTTTTCTGGTACGTTTTTGATGTGTTTTTTTTTAAGCTTTTAGATTTGGGCAAAGCCAAACTGGAGAACTCGGTTCAGGTGGTAGCACAGCGGTTAGCGGTTAGCGGTTAGCGCTCGTGCTTCACAGCTAGAAGGTCCGGGTTCGATTCCCACCTGGACGGGGCCTTTCTGTGGAGTTTGCATGTTCTCCCCGTGTCTGCGTAGGTTTCCTCCGGGTACTCCGGTTTCCCCTACCACTAAAAACATGTACAATAGGCCCGGGGACTGCAGGTGGAAATTAGCACAAGTGCTATAACCTGGTACAATGCATCTCCTTTCTGGGGCTAATGTAGATTGTACACTGTCCCTGTTCAAATACATAAATAAACAAATAAAAAAATTAAACACCATTGTATCGTCTCAAATCTGTGCCCGATCCCCCAGAATAGTTGCCGGATCCTTTACCCTGAAGAGCTGATGAAACCCTCAGACACGAGCTGTCATTGTGGACGGTCCCGGCCCTGATTCGTCCTTCTGGTTGAGGAACGCCGAGCTCCGACATATTTCCCCGCACGTCCCGCTGAACACGGCCATTACAAACACGTCTGTTCATTTGACGCACTGTTGCTCCCACTTCCCTCTCGCGTCCTCACGCTTTGGTAATCCTCCTCCTCCTCGCTCGCCTGTCCCGCTCGCCCGTCCCGTATGGCTGGGATTAGGAACACGGATCCGGGAGAACCGTGTCCACAAACGTCCCGGGAGACGAGGCCAAAAAGATCGTCCTATGAAAAGCTCTTTTGACCCGTGTTGGTTTTGTGTGTGGAGTCTGTCTGTCGACCCCTGAGAGGTTTTTGTTTTGGAGGTCGTTGATTTATGTTCTTCCCAGTCATAAAAATAAATAAATAATAAAAATAAAAAAAGGTTGAGGTTGGGATCGAACCAGCAGTGTCGTGGTCGGGACCCCGGCGCTCTACCTATGGAGCTAAACGAGTGGCTGCTTTACAGGTTAGGCGTTATTTATTGAATCATTTTGTAATCAGGGTGCCCAAAGATTTGAGTGGGTGCTCCAGTCCCGATGGTCATTCTGACAGAGCCCCAGCGTTATTCTGAGGACGTGGGAGAACCTCACAGAGGGACAAACATCTCTACAGCAAAACAGTAATCAAAGCTTTGATTTAAATAAAAATAATCCCATTTAAATTCATTCATACGTTCAGTGAGAATCTACAGTAAATAGTTTTGAAATAAAAGAAAAAACAACCAGGCGGGACGTCAAGGTTCACGACACTCTAGAGTAGAGGTGGGAGATATTGCCAAAAATGAATATCTAATTTTTTTTCTTCAATATCTCGATATTCAGACGATATTTTTGCAATCCTTCAGAGAAATGTGCAAACTGGCAAAGAAGGTCCAGTTGGTCTTCTGACTTGCTGTATCTGACCTGTTATTGTATAAAATTACTAGTACATAAAGAAATTAGACATTATTGACAATAGGGCAAATTCATTTAAAGCTTTTTTATTCTATTTATTCCTCAAAATCTCTACCTTCATCTGGAAGAACACGGACGATAACAACTTCACCTCCATCCCAGTGAAACGCTCCCGTAAGTTACTCGTGCTTTATTGTCAGAGCCTGAGGATCGACCCGTGAGTATTAACGTGTTCGGGACGTGTGTTCGCCTCAGAAACGTGAGTCACATTCATTGTAGTTTTCAAAGGATCCACTAGGTCCCCTTCACGTCTCTCCCACACAGATACACCACACACACACACATTCATCCTTGTAATTCTATCTTAGTGAGGACACTCATAGACATAATGTATTACCCGGACCCTAACCCTGAACCCTAAGGCCCTAATCCTATGAAGGTACTTGATTCATCTTCTGTACTCAGTAGTTGAAGTCTTCGAACGTTTCACCTCTCATCCAAAAGTACTCCAATCTCCTTCGGGAGGAACCAAAAAGGCTTGGCCAGTCCAGGGAGACGGCACCTCAGCCAACAAAAGAACAATAGGCAGGTAATTAGCAGTGATCAGCCATGAATGGGACAGATACTGGGTAGTAATCATCCATGAATAGGACATGACTCACCGATACTGAGGTATATATTCAGTCTATATTGCTGCGTCCAGAGCGGGACCTTTGTCGCTGACGAAGCCTTTTGGATGAGAGGTGAAACGTTCGAGGACTTCAACTACTGAGTACAGATGATGAATCAAGTACCTTCATTGAAGATGGAAAACTCCTGTACGACTGAGAGCTTACACAGACATCTAAGGCCCTAATCCAAACCCAATTCTAACCCTAACCCTAACACCACATCTTGACCTTCAAACAGTCCTTCCACCCAAAATGTCCTCACTTTACAAACATGTCCTCACTCTGTTGGTTAAAAACTCAAACTGGTCCTCACAATGTTGTAATTACAAGAACACACACACACACACAGGAGGGAAAGAGACAGAGAGTTTGTCCTGAGACTTGTGTGAGATCTGAAGAAAACAGGTGAGGAGGACATTATCAGCCTTTACCTGCGTTTGTATGGTGGTTTCTTCACTGTGCTGTTAGCTAGCGCCGGGCTTAACGTTAGGACAGTTAGTTACTAATGTATATCTCCCACCGCTCCTCTAGAGTCATATGTTAATGTGAGTTGGAGCCAATACAGAAACCGCTTTGGAAAGAAATGTCCAAATGTTTTCCCTGATCAGCTCCTGCCACTAGCACTATTATAGGTATATCCATTAACTATTATTAACTATTATCTAACAATGATAAAAGCCCCCAATGGGTTAATCGTATGAATTAATTAATTAATTGAAAGGAAGAGTCCCAAAAGAACCGCGTGCAGCTGCGTTTGTTTTGTCACGGTAAAAAGTGAAACCCATTTGTTTTAGGAACTGTTTTAGAGTGAATTCCCGAGACGCAGATCAGGGGAATGAAGAACCTCCGCCTCGCGCTCGCCTTAATTGGAAACCGCGCAGTCGAGTCCGATCGAAACGGCTTCACAACAACGGCGTGGATAAAAAAGCGGACGGGAAAAGGCAGGAAGCGCAACTCTCGTTATTTAAAAATGTCGCTCAAATATCTCAGGAGGAACTAATTGAAAGTTCTCGAAGCCTCCTATAGAAAACCTTCACTGTGTTTCCATAGCACTCTCTGCTAATGGAACAACTAAGAAAACTTGGAGTAATTAAGCTGATGAACACCTGTCACCGGACGATTCTCAGATCTACTTTCAGCCGTGTTTGTGTTTCAGACGGTCAAAAGGAAAAAACTCCAAACCGCTGACGAGGAAACACCAGAACAATGAGCTCAAAAGCACAAAGAACAAGACAGACTCCAGAGCCCAGAAGAAAGGGAGCTGTAGTGCCGTTTGTAGCCGGGGTCTCAGAGAAACTTCAGAGGATCTTTAGGCAGCACAGGATTCCAGTGAACCACAAACCGGTGAACACACTGAGACAAACATGAGTTCATCCCAAAGACAAAACTCCGAGCCACAAACAAAGCAATGTGGTTTATTCTATTCGATGCAAAGAAGAAGAATGCAAACAACATTATATTGGAGAAACGAAACAAGTTCTACAGAAGAGACTTTATCAACACCGAAGAGAAATAACAAGAGGCCTTCACCTCAAAGCCTCCAACCACTCCTTTGAGGACGGGGAGGTCAACATCTTAGCTAAAGAAGAACGTTGGTTTGGAAGAGGAGTTAAAGAAGCTAATTTTGTGAAGTAAGAAAATCCCTCCATGAACCGGAATGGCGGCCTCAGATTTAACCTTCCATCACTTTACTCCAATCTCCTTTGGGGGAAACCGACAGGGCACGGCCAGTCCAAGGAGATGGCACCTCAGCCAACAAAAGAACAATAGGCAGGTAATTAGCAGTGATCAGCCATGAATAGGACAGGGCTGAGCGATACTGAGGTGAGCAGATCGTTAGAGACGCTCTACTTCAAAGGTGTTTACCCACAGGTGAGAGTAGCTGTGATTAGAGGGGAGGAGCCGGGCCAACCCTAACTCCTCCCTGTTGGTCTATATCTTCAGCTGTGGCCTGAGTGGGACTTTTGTCGCTGACGAAGCCTTTTGGATGAGAGGCGAAACGTTCGAAGACTTCAACTACTGAGTACAGAAGATGAATCAAGTACCTTCACTGAACACCAGAACAATGAGTCGTCCGATACGGGTCCGTTCAGGGTTTATGCACAGCCTGAACTGTTCTGGGACGGTCTCTCTCAAAGATTGAAAAACTGTAAGACCGGCTGCACGATGAGGAAAGACTGTTAATGCTGATGACCGGGCCGAGCCGAGCCGGGCCGGGCTACACTGCCCCCCTGTGGAGCTGCTACGCTAAAGCTTCAAGTAGCAACGATGCTCTCAGGATTCTTTGAAAGTCCCTCGCTGGGGAAGTGTCTGCTGTTTGTGCAGAATAATTAAATATTGTAATAACACATGTTGATGCTTTTCTGATGAGGCTCATGGACTCACATAATGACACTATTGTTCTTCTACGGACTGAGCAGAGCAGGATCAGGTTCAGCTCGGTGCTTGCATGGACTGTCATAGTGATATTCTCTGTTTGTCTGTCTTTGGTACAGGTTTTGATGTGTGAACCACAGCTTCAGGATATTATCAATGATCCGTAACATGTACCATTTAGATGCTTAACACGTATGGAATTGTGGGGAAAATGTGACACCATCAGAAATCTATCTCTGAACAAACTCCACGTGTGTCTCGCGCCGCTAGAACTGAAAGCTATGTGAGTGCAGTGCCCGTCTTACCCAGCGGGGGGCAGTGCGTCACCAGGATGTCCGTGTTGTCCGGGATCTGGTTCCACTTGTCCAGGAGGGCCTGGCCTCGCGGGAGATTGAACCCCCAGCCGTAGTACCATGGCTGCCTGTGACGACACACACGAGCCACAGGAGTTAGACACGATTTCATTCACAAACTGAAATGAGATACAAAGAAGAAAATGCGTCACGCGAATCAAACTGTTTCTACATGTTTTTGCTGTTTTCTGGCAGATTATAAACATTTTTATCACATACAAATAAAGTTAAATCGGGTCATTATGGATGTTTTTTTTTTTCACCCCATATCGACCAGTAGAAGCGAAAAACCGGCACTTAAGCTAACGGCACTAGCGTAAGTGCCGTTAGCTTCAAGGCTAAAACGCAGACAGTTACAAACACTGACATAAAAAGAAGACGTGTCTTTCAATCCTAACGTATGCGGACAGTTAGAGAGTCGGCTAGCCCAAGAGTCCATTAGCATTAGCCTGCTCAATGTATTTTGCCTATAACTGTTAGCGTTAGCCTGCTCAATGTATTTTGCCTATAGCTGTTACCATTAGCCTGCTCATAGTATTTTGCCTATAGCTGTTACCGTTAGCCTGCTAAATTTTTTTTTTCCTATAGCTGTTAGCATTAGCCTGCTCAATGTATTTTGCCTATAGCTATTAGCATTAGCCATCGAACATCGAACATTTTGCTGTGATCTTGGACACCACAGTGTGTTAGATGATTTACCAGCAGTAACTCAGCAGCTAACGGAGCTGTTCCACGGCTTTTTATAATGTTTTTAGCTAATGTTGGTCTATGTAAAATGTATGCTAACCGCTGCAAACATGGCGCATCTCCATGGTAACTGTGGAATTTCCTGAACTCTATCCACCTTATTCCTGGGGCGGCTCACGTAGAAACGAGGATGGGGGGAATTTCCAGGGCGAGTTTTGGTTTCACATAGCGGTTTATTTTCACATTTTAAGATGATTTTCCAAACGATCAGCCTCCGTAACCTTTGAAAAGGTCTCCTCGCGCAGCTCTGGGACACGTTACGCTGTTCACGGTTTAATTATAAAAACAGAGAAAGTGACACTTGTGGCTCCGGAACAAGCCGTGTTTGGGACACGCTAAAACCGGCCTTAAACTGACCTGTTTGGGGCGATTTTGAACATGCTACATGCTAAATGCTAAATGCTACTGACTCACATGTATGAAGGAAGCCTCGGCCCATGGAGGTAAATAAACACTGTTAGGACTAAAATTTAAAATATGCTAAATTTGAGATATTTAAACTAATCTAGATCCACGTTTTGGTCGACTGGATAATATAAGTATTTTTGTTTAAATTCCGTTTCCCAGACATACTCGCGTTAACTCTGCTCCGGTCGAAGAAGCAAAGAGTGGAACTTGTCCCGGCAGCTCTTCTTCTTCTCCTCGTCCTGAACCGCCGTGTTCGGGACGAGACGCTCGAGCGTGAGTGACGAGGACGAAATTAACATGTCACTTACAATCTGCTCCTCCATCCATCTTCCCTCCGACGCCGGCTCTTTATTTCACATTTAGAAACTCCCCGAGTGCAGCCGGCGCCACATGTCCCGGGATCCGCATCGCGCCTCACTGTCCCGCCAGCCGGAAAGACACCCCCCCCGCTTTTCCTGTAACTGGCTCTAGAACTGGGCCAGGTTTAAATGCGCTTTCACTTTGGGAGATATTAGATGAACCTTCAGCTCGACTTTACCCAAATCTAAAAGCTAAGTTATATATGTTTTTTATCCTATATATTCCTTTATCCTCCTTGAGGTCGTTTTTATTATTATTATTAATCTATGATCCGTATTGTTAAAATTAAAAAGGCGATTGTGTGAATTATTTCCACATTAATAACTCACACATGGTTCATTAAAACGCTTTTTCCGCATATTTCCTATTTATTAATAGTGCCTGCAGTTCGCAAACTACCCACCAGGGGGTGCTGCAGCGCCCTCAGCACCCTGGGTTCCCACGGCCACGGCTCACGTCTCTCCTGCACAAATCCGTGTATCGATACAAATCGGTTATTCGTGCCTCTGAACGCGTTTTATTCTAATGAGGCCGCGGCGACACATGGTCCCACAAACATAAAGGTCCCACCCTCTAATATCTGGGTTGTGGCGCCTTTAGCTTTTGGCGGTGTGTATGATGGGTGCGGCCTGAACCTCAGGCTGAACCTCAGGCTGAACCTCGGGCTCTGACGAGGCTAAATGGATCAACTTGCCTGTACTAAGAAGTACCCTCTGCTGCCCCCTCCTGGTGGGACTTTGAGCTCGACTGCTGCAGCTCCAAATGTTTCTTTAACCTCTTAACCCCCGCCTCGACTGAGTGCACTTCCTCCGATTCAGCTTTACCTAAATCTCAAAGCTTGCAGCCTATAGACCAGAGTAACGCCTCATCTGAGAACGAAGACCGACAAACTTTTTTTTTATTGCTTTATTGTCGTGTTTTCGTCACACATTTTTGTTACTTCTGTTTTTATCGTTTACTTTGTGTCACTTTTCTGTCGCTCTTTGAGGCTTTTTTAAATCACTTTTTGTTACATTTTGATCTTTTTTCCCTCATGTTTCCATCTCATTTTTGTTGCTATTTTGACACTATTTTCAAGACCCCTCAGGTACCCCTTAGGTAACCCCAGGTGGGGGTTAAGAGGTTAAATGTGTTTAAAGCAAGATAACACACAGCACAGATTAACATTGTGATCTTTAGCGACACAAACTCAAAATACCGACTATAGTATTTATTTAGTATTTCAGCGAGTATTTTCTCCTCCTCCATTGTTGTTTACGTTTGTTCATCATTGGAAAAGTGTTCAGATTAGACGAGTGCGCCTCTAAACAACCCATCGCTGATGAGGAATAAACCTCATTACACCGGAGCAAAGGCGCTGAGAGCATGTTCTGATCTGAGGAAAACATGTTTCCCGCTCACAGTCTCTGCTTTAACCTCTTAACCCCCACTTTGACTGAGCGCGTCCCACTCGACCCTAATCTAAAAGCCTGCTGAAAAAAAGCGTCAAAGTGGAGATGAGGATGAAAACAGGTGGTGAAAAAAAGCACAAAAGTGACAACGAAAAAGTGAAAACGTTTTGAAGGTCGAGAAGCTTTAAGATTGAGGTCAAACTGAACTGGAGTTGAGAGGTTCATGTTGAGGCAAACTGCTTTCTTAGTCGTACAAAGACTGGTCCTCATTGGGGACATTTTGTTCAAAAGAAACGAGTCTCCGCAGAACCGTCAGTCTCACGGTGACACGCGTCCAAATCTGAATCTCCAGGAATTGCAAATCCACCGATTATCTGCGATCGGCGATGACATTTGTCTGACGGGAGATTCTGTCGTTCCAAAGACCGGGCGATTTTCTCCATTTTCATGTAAAGCAAGTAATAATATTTGGCCCTATCGCCATGGTTACGGCATACCGAGGGTGGGAGCCTGACCTCTGACCTTTCTCTGTTTCTCACAGGGACAACCAGAGTCCTTAAGTTCTGCCCGTCATTGTATTTTCTGTGGTCGAATAACAATAATTAAAACCCGAACGGCTGAAGGAAACATGCAGTGACCAGGCTGAGGAGGTCTGAGGAGGTCTGAGGTGTTGTGACCTGGAGGCGAGGGGGGGGACAAAGAGGAGAAAAATCCAAACTTTTTTTCAATTACTCCAAAACTACTTTAACACATGCTGAATTATGAATGTAATGTTCCACCCAATAAAGACACAAAGACATGGAGACGAGCAAACAGCCCATGAAGACATAAATAACGGAGAATGCTAACATCATGCTACATGCTAACACTAGCTACAACTGCCGTTTTATCGCTTCTACTGAACTGATCTGCTGAAAAACATCCACGGGACTTTATTTGTTCATATTGGTATCATTTAGGACTTCATTCTTTATTGTATAAGGTGTAAGATCATTGAAAAACATGTGACCTAAGATCTAAATGTTCATAACGACCGAAGAAAATAAACTACTACTACATTAAAGAGTTAACCAATACGTGGAGGGTGAACATATTAGGAACTCTCTGAGCGTCGATGCTTCTCATTTATATCTAAATGTTATGATAATTCCACAGGCTCCTGGAATCATTGTGCAAAAGTTCTCTTAAGGGTCATGAGAAGAAATCTCGGCTCTATCGCCACTGTCATACTCTTCAAACACATAGTATATTAAGTTTTGTAAACATTATCATATATTAAAATGTCGTCTCGAGCCACTGGGTCGACTGTTCGGGGCGAGTGTATGCGTTTGTCTCCAGCAGGTTAGACGACTGTAACGGCTGCTCACTGGCCTTTCTAAACGAGCTGTTAGAGCTGCAGAACATCCAGAACGCTGCTGCTCGAGTCCTGACAAGAACCAGGAAATACCACCATATTAGTCCAGTGCTCCGGTCCCTGCACTGGCTTCCTGTCGCTCAGAGAATAGAATTTAAAACAGCTCTGCTTGTGTACAAGTCTCTTCATGGTTCAAAGTCCATCTCTGACATGTTAGGGCCGTATGAACCATCTCGGGCCCTGAGAACTTCAGGGAGGGGTCTCCTGGTGGTTCCCAGAGTCAGGACTAAACACGCTGAGGCTAAAGCTAAAATCTGGAACAGTCTTCATGAGGATGTGAGACAGGCCTCAACTCTGACAATGTTCAAATCCAGGCTGAAAACAGCTCTTTTTACCCGAGCAGATGAAAACTGAAAGTGTTTTATCTGCACTCTGGCCTTTTACTGTCATTGATTAATTTTTATGTTGATGTTTTAATGATTTGATCAGTTTTGCTTTTACTGATATGTCCATACATTTAAACCTGGCTCCACCCTTTATCTATATGTGGTCAGTGAAAGTATTGGCCGCTCTGTGATATGAAAACATAAGATACAAGAAAGTTTTCAAATTGATACAAAAGAAAAACATCTCTATTCGCCCAACTCTAACTAACAATCCGTCGGTGAAAGAGTCCATTTGTGTTTCCAGTCTCAAAGCGGCGCACCAGTTGTTAGTCTGACTTCTTTCTAATTCCACACAAAGCCCCGGCATTGAAACACGGAGTGAAACCCCCCCCCGCCCCCCACCCTCCCCACCCTCGTCATTTCACTTCCCTCCTCGCCTCTGCTTCTTCAAACTCCGCCACACGAGTCCGACGCATCTCCTTAAAAACCCGCGCAGCTCGACTTCGGCTGAACAATGGCGGAGCGGAGGATTCTGTTGGACAATAGTGAAGGGGGGGGGGAGGGGGGGGGGCATTTAAAAGTTTGAAAGGAGATTGTCAAGACGGCGTCACAGCAGCAAAAGCGAAGGACGTGCGGAGTTAGAACATCTTTGAACGGATAAAGTGTTGTTTACTTACGTCTCATCCGTCAGCCACGTTCACGGGTACAAAGGAACTATTGTGATCAGAGATCGGCCGATACGGGTTTGTCTAAGGCCGATATGCTCGGCCGATATTTTCCACATTCCTCCAAATAATAATACTTATTTCTTTACGTGATGCATTCATAGTTTCTGTCCCAGCTTTGATTAGCCGCTATTAGCATTAGCATGTACGGTTGCTAGCCACGACGATCACAAAGAGGTTCAAACTGATTCAGCGTCCCGGGTTCGATTCCCACCTGGACGGGGCCTTTCTGTGTGGAGTTTGCATGTTCTCCCCGTGTCTGCGTAGGTTTCCTCCGGGTACTCCGGTTTCCCCTACCACTAAAAACATGTACAATAGGCCCAGGGACTGCAGGCGGAAATTAGCACAAGTGCTATAACCTGGTACAATGCATCTCTCCTTTCTGAGGCTAATGTATATTGTACACTGGCCCTGTTCAAGTAAATAAATAAATAAAAACAATTCTCCAGATTCTGCTCTTCAACATGACGTCCATGTTCACTGAGGTTTAGTCAAACTTGTACAATTTTCATCACGATGTTTCTCTGAGGCCGAGGGAGTTTGGAGAGAACTTGATTTAAAGCCCTGACTTTAAAACAAGTCAAGATATCGGCTTTTATCGGCCGATATCTGATATTGTAATGATATATCGGTCAAATTACTCCAGGATATGGGACGCTTTGTAAAAGTCAAGCTAATCATTTACAGTAAAGTTCACTTCATACCAGTCGTGTTTAATTGATCCTTTCCAGTGATGAATACTTTCATATTTCAATTATTCGGTATGTATTTTTGAAAGTGAATCTGTTGAGTCCACACTGCTCAGCGTTTCTGTGAATGAACTCTCTTCAGAGGAGTGACAGTAACGTGACACTAAGTGCAGGACCGTAGATACTTTTACTTTGGAGAAAGTAGTTACTGTAGTTAAACCGGTGTTGAATGAAGGAACCTCATGAGCTTCTTCTGTAACATCTGTCCACACCAGTCCTGCTGTGACCACGACTCAGAGGAACTGGGACCAACGTATCTGGTCCCGATCCCAGATACGCGCCTTAAACGACCAGTGTGAACGATCCGTGTGGTTTTAAGGCGGGACACGGGGAGTGAAAGGGTTGATTTTGCCCACACTGGTCGAAGGGGAGATGTTTTGCTAGCTCAGTGCTTCTGTCTCTGCTGTAAAGACGAGGGAAAGTGTAAAATAACCACGGTCCTCAACCCCTCGCTTCACGTCGTCACTCGGCCTCAGTATTCGGCGTTCCTCGCGCTCCTCCGCTTCAGTCGGATTTATGACTGTTACACTTAATCCATTGACCTGTTTGCGCGCTCACCTCTGGGGGGCGCTACTGCACATGCGCCGCGAACCTCCCGCCTTAAAGGGCCGGTCACCATTGGCGCATTGACCTCGGCGATTTTGTCCCACGTTTGTCACAATAGAGTCTGGGCGGCGACGGGATGAGGAGGATTTAGACAGTGAGGGGTGTAAGGAAGAACGCGGCTGGTGAGAGGTCTTTCCAAGGCCGATGCCGATATGCACGGCCGATATTTTTTGCCGATTTTTTCCAAATGCCTCGCCTTAAATCCTGCATAACAACTTGTAAACTGTAGAGCTGTGACAGCCGCTTTATTATGGGGCATTGTTCTGATTTATTGGATCCATTAACCTCGCCTTAACTGAGTGCATTTTCTCCAGTTCGACCTTCCCTAAATCTAAACGTTTCTTGACTGCAGACCTACGGGCCAGTGGCAGAGCATGTTTATCATCTCAAAGAAGATAATGCAAAATTACAATTAGGTTAAAGTTAAAGCGATATTTCAGAATGTTTGACTTAGAGCCTCATTTCCCTGTTATCCAGAGTGTTGTTGATTTCTGGAGATATATATATATTCTTTTTACTTTTTATTATTATTTTTATTTTTTATTTTATTAATGCTGTCCTATAGGGGGGGGGGGGTATGTGTGTGCAGTTGTTCGCAATCCTGAGAGTCAGTGTTATGCAAAATATGACCCGGAGAGCTCAGGTCTGGTTTAGCTCCGTGGCTTGGCCTTGAAGGGAAAGTGTTGACGGCGTAGGAGAGATAAGCTAATAATGAATCCAGTAATAGCTCATACATGGATAACGAATGAGCTTTTACTTGGTCTCAGCATTGGTTCGGTTCTCCAGAGCGGGTAGTTCCTCATCCCTTTGTCTCCCAGTGCCTCATTTGAAAGCCAAGACCTACAAAGCAGATCTGAATGGATCTTTTTCCTCTCGTTGTTGCCGTGTTGTCGTCACGTTGTCGACTTTTTTGTCCATCACACTTTTTTTTGGTCATTTTTTTATGTCTTTTATCACTTTTTATCACTTTGCGGTTTCCTTGAAATGTAAAGCGCAATATAAATAAAATGTATTATTATTATTATTATTATGACTTTTTGGATGTTTTTTTGTGTTTTCATTGTGTGAAGTTTCTCAGTTCTCAAACAAAAGCTCTGACTGAGGTCCATCAAATACAAAACACCCACATATCGGCTCCGACCTCTAGTTATCAGTGAATCTGTAAAATAATCCATTCCCACCTTGTTTTTTTGGGGGTTCAGAGCTCAATAAATCAGGAGGAAATGTGATATTTAAGAAAAGAGCGTTTGGAGTCTGCCGGAGCCATTAGCTGTTGCTGAGAGGAGGCGGCGGTGACGGGCCCGGGCGCCGCTCCCTCCTCTCTTTGTTTTAGCGCCTCCGTGTTTCCCCTCCGTTAGCGCCGGCGTGTCTTAAATGATGCAGAGAAATGCGTTTTTTAAAAGCGATAAATCTGGGCCCCGTCTCTCGCCGCGCGTGCAGGCGAGCGAGCGCCGGCGTTCCTTTGAGCAAAACAACAGCCATTAAACCGGGCCATGAATCACACAAACAGCCGCTGCCGTCTGCGGCGAGGAGCGAGGAGGAGCGAGGAGGAGCGAGGGCGAGTCTGTGGCAGGAGCGCGGAACAGTCACACATATACAACGGATTATATTATGTGGGTTCAGCTCAGCGGGAGAACATTCTATAAATGTAAATCTAAAACCGGCGGTGAATAGAAACGAGCTATATCATAACTATATTATGCCCCATTTTGCTCTAATTCCCAGTGTGTGTGTGTGTGTGTGTGGGGGGGGGGGTCTTGTACAGAGAGATCATGGACCCAGTGACTGATATTAATGATCTTTTTTAAAAATTTTTATTAGTTTATTTAAACAGGGGCAATGCACATTCATTAACGTCACTGTAAATGTGCCAGTGTTAGCTCCAAAGCTAATTCAAGCTAATTCATACTCTTTCTTTTGAGCTACGACTTGTGAAAGTGTAATTTTGTTAATAGGAAAAACTGGCTCCTCCCCCCCACTGGGTCCGGTGACATCATCACATTCTAGAACCTGCGACCCCGGCAATAAGGGGGGGGGGGTCAGGGCTGTCACGATAATCACTATATCGACATATCGTTCAATAAACAACAGATGAGAGTTCATGATACTGAACCATTTGACTTTTACACGACATGAACAAATAAATAAATAAAATCACTCCCCCGACCGGTCTCAGACTCACTCCGGTGGCACAGTGGTTAGAGCTCACGGGTCACAGCTAGAAGGTCCCGGGTTCGATTCCCACCTGGACTGGGGCCTTTCTGTGCGGAGTTAGCATGTTCTCCCCGCGTCTGTGTAGGTTTCCTCCGGGTACTCCGGTTTCCCCTACCACTAAAAACATGTACAATAGGCCAGGATGGTGGTGGTCAGAGGGACCGTTGGCGCAGATGTGTGTCTCCCCCAGGGGAAACTGAAGCTACAAACGAAGTTCACCATCACCGAGTGTGGAGTGAATGTCCAACATGTGAAGCGCTTTGTGGCCATGTCTGTGAAAGGTCTTCTTCTTCTTCTTCTTCTTCTTCTTCTTCTTCTTCTTCTTCTTCTTCTTCTTCTTCTTCTTCTTCGACACCCTAACCCCTACACTACAAGGCCACACTGGAGACCGTCTAAACCAGGGGCCAGTTTGCTCGGTGGAGGGCCGATTTTCTTCACCTTTTGTGTAGCTCGAAGTAAAGCCTCATAGCATCACATGGGTGTTCTGCTAGTACATTTGAAAATGTCTGGAGTACTTTAACGAGCATTTGATCTCTGACATGTGTAATTATGTTCCTCAAAATCATCTCGAGGGCCAGAGTTTCTATAATGGAGACACCGGAGCCGATATCGGGTATCGGCTACAAATATCCGATACTGAACTAATTCCTGTTTTGGCTTTCACCGCTTTAAAAACACAGCGTTCACCGACTACATCTAAGTGCACTACGTTCCGTGCTTTGATCGATAAATGGAAATGTTAATTTTATTTTGGGGGCGGGCGCTTTAAAACATTTTGCTTGTGCATAAGTATTCATACAGCATTTTCTGAGTGCATTAAATTGCCTTTATAACATAATGACTGCAGAAAGTTCCCACCTTGCCCTAACCATTAAACAGAGGCCACCTGTGTGTGATCTACTCTCAGTATAACTCCAGCTGTTCTGTGAGGGCCTCAGAGCTATGGTCACTAAGCAACATCATGAAGGCCAAGGAGCTCACCAGAGAGGTCAGGGATAAAGCTGTGGAGAAGATTAAAGCAGCGTTAAGTTATACAAAGATTTCCCAAGATCTGAACATCTCACGGAGCACTGTTCCATCCATCATTCGGAAATGGAAAGAGTATAGCACCACTGCGAACTTACCAAGACACGGCCGTCCACCTGAACTAACAGACCGAACAAGGAGAGCAATCTGTACATGGGACAACTATAAGTCTCTACACAAATCTGGCCTTCATGGACGAGTGGCAGAAGAAAGCCATTATTGAAAGGAGGCCATAAGAAATCCTGTTTGAAGTTTGCTAGAAGTCATATGGAGGACACAGCTACCATGTGGAAGAAGGTGCTTTGGTCAAGATGATGTATGGAGCAAACCTAACACTGCCCATCGTCCTGAGTGCACCATCCCCAGGGTCAAATATGGTGGGGGGGCATCATGCTATGGGGCTGCTTTTCCTCAGCGGGGACTGGGAAGATTGTAAGAATAGTTGGGAAGATGGATGGAGCCAAATACAGAGACATTTTGGAGGAAAACCTGCGAGAGAATTGAGGCTGGGGCGGAGATTCACCTTCAAGCAGGACAATGACCCTAAACACAAACATCTACAATGGAACAAACATAGTCCACAAAGTGTTCAGTCATGCTGTGTGAATACTTATGCACGCCCCACTTTTCACTTTTCAATTTTTTTTCATTTCTCATTTTGCCTTCACTTCACAGTCGTCCGTTACCTGTGTGTGAACTTTCAGTAAAAAAATCCAAAAGTTGAAGGTGTATGAGTACTTTCGCGAGGCCCTGTACGAGCTCCGTCTGCGGGCCGCCCTCTCCTCGCCCCCCCCCCCCCCCTCCCCTCACACCCCCCCCCCTCGCTCCCCTCTAGCTCCGTCTGTGGGCTGCCAAGTGACAAATCACAGGGGGAGCGCGGCGCCGACTGCGTGCCCGGCGATAATGAGCTCCCGGCGGAGGGAGCGGGCGCGCGGGGGCCGGGATGAGGGGGGGGGGCGGTAATGACGTGCTAAACGCTCCAGAGGAAGAACAAAGACGGGACGATCAGAGGCGAGGTGTCGGGGTAAACGGGGAGGGCGCGGGGGGGGCAGGAGGGCAGGGCTCGGAGGGAGCGTGTTACGAAACAGGATTCCCATTCACAAAAACACACTGGAATCGGGCCAGAGGGACACACGGACGTCCCAGTCGGTGGGGGGGCTTTCTCCACAACCATAACGATAATGTTTTACAAACCATCAGACATATGTGAACATGCAAAAAGAAACTACAACAGTGCAGAAAACACATATATACGATACTTTTTTAAGAGAGTACACGTAACGTAGGGAGGCACCGATCCGATAGTATCGATTCCAGACGTCCGATACTGAAGCGTATCTTCTGTGTATTTGGACCTCAGTGAATGTGGACATGCTGCACCTCGTTGCGAAGCTCTGAACCTGGAGATTCCAACCGCCGCGTTAGTTTTAACCTCCGCTAACGTATTTCGGATCGCCGCGCAAAACAGCGCAGCTAGCGGCCGCATGCTAATGCTAGCGACGACGAATCGAAGCCGGGACAGAGACTATGGAAGCAGCCTCAGGTAAAGCGTTTGTGTTTTAGTTTATGAAACGCTGATAGAACAATGATCAGATCACTTTATGCGAGTTATTTCATTATTGACGAAGCCTTTTGGATGAGAGGTGAAACGTTCGACGACTTCAACTACTGAGCACAGAGGATGAATCAAGTACCTTCATTGAAGATGGACAACTCCTGTTTCGACTGAGAACTTACACAGACAGATATTTAATTATTGGTTTGTTTGTTCGGGACAGTGCATGGTAATGAACATACATGGGTCTCATGCATGTAAACAAGCCACGCCGGATTATTGAAGGGTATTTCGTAACTGCAGTCTCTATGTTAAGGATTTTCGAGGCCGGGTCTGGGCTCGTTCTTCACATTAGGACATGGAACGTGTAGGGGGAGGAAAACTCAGTATAGTCCCTTTAATGAAACCTGAAGCCTGTGATCCTTGTTACACTACAGTTTATTAATAGATATAACTGATAATAAATCTGTAATTTCCAAGGAAAGATGAGACTTTATTGATCTCACACTGGAGAAAATAAACCATTCACCTGTTCACTCAGAGCCACTTTTAAGAAAGTCTCTTGGTATCGGTTAATATCGGATATCGGCAGATACTCAAACGCCCAGTATCGGCATCGGAAGCGAAAAAGCGCAGGATCGGACAGAGCCGTGGGAACATATTTTGGTTAGGGAGTGCTGAGGAACAAGATTGCCCCCAAAAATGCCTTTTCTGTGCTTATCTCCTATTTAGTACTATGACATGCAATGCGCAAACTATCCACCAGGGGGTGCTGCAGCACCTTCAGCACCCTGGGTTCCCACGGCCTTGGGATCGGAGCATCTCTATATAAAGTATTTCATTTGAGTCGTTTTTGCAACTTTGTAGAGTTCGTGACATTTGAGATGAACAATACTCTCAGTGTAGACGATATATTGTAAACAGGAAGCTCAGTCCCAAAAAAAAAACATCCTCACTGGTTACCCTGGTCTATAGGCTGTAACCTTCTAGATTTGGGTAAAGCTGAACTGCGTCCATTGTTTTGTTGCTTTATTTGTCATTATACGTGAACCGTCCAACATGGCCGAGTCGCTCCCTGCTCTTTCCCGCGCTTATTCCTTCACAAATACTGACATGTTTGGTATCCACGTGTAGCAAGAAAGGACTTCCCCCTCGCACCCTGAGCCGCAGAACAAAATGAAGTCACGTTTGCCTCGTCGCCATGGAAACGTTTTGTAACCGACGACAGTTCCACGGCGACGAGGCTAAAGTGATTCTGGGGTACAATTTCTACTTCCTGCCTGATTTATTGAGCTTTAAATTTCCAAAACTAAATCCCCTCTGAACAAGTCTTCGTAACTAATATGAAAGTCACATATTCGTATAACTGCGCCCGTAGCCACTGCACTGTCCCGGTGGTTTCCCGGAGTCGGGAACAGAAATAGAAAAGCCGCCCCCCGTCCCCACAGCGGAGACGCCTCTGTCTGCAGCGGGACGTCAATCACAAACACGGAACCCACTTCTTTAAAAGAAATGCCTTCACGCTGGGGAGATCGGCCGAGGAAAACTTTTAAAACTGAAGACTGAAGAAGCGGAAAGAGGAGGCGGAGCTGACCAGTGCAGGACACCACGCTCTGAAACAGGAGGCGCTGCACCGAGCCAGTCGGCACACACTTCCTTACTTACTTATTCTCTCCAGTCTTGCCCCAAACTAAACATCTGAAGAGCTTCTTACAGCCTATAGGCCAGTGTGACACATTTGAAAGCTAAGGCCTACAAAACGGAGCCAAGTTTCTTCTTCTTCTCAGGCTTTTGACTGCTTTGCCACATTTCTGTCACGTTTTCTTTTCTTTTTTTGTCAAACTTTTTGTCTCATGCTGTTACAGATCAATTATCACTTATATCTATTAATAAACTAACGGAAAATATTCAACTCGGATCACTGGACTTGTTTAAATCCTCGGCTTCATGACTTTAGGTCAAATTAATATAAACAACACATGAAGTGACCGATCATTAAACACGTGTCAGATCAGTTATTCAACTTCATAAACTGAAATACAGACACTCGACGGCTCCAGCAGCGGTTGTTTCATTTTACTAGTTTAGGGACGCCCCGGACAGGAGGAGGGTTTGACCCCAGACGGGAGGAGGGTTTGACCCCAGACGGGAGGAGGGTTTGACCCCGGACGGGAGGAGGGTTTGACCCCGGACGGGAGGAGGGTTTGACCCCGGACAGGAGGAGGGTTTGACCTCAGACAGGAGGAGAGTTTGACCTCAGACAGGAGGAGGGTTTGACCCCGCACACGAGGAGGGTTTGACCCCGGAAAGGAGGAGGGTTTGACCCCGGACAGGAGGAGGGTTTGACCCCAGACGGGAGGAGGGTTTGACCCCGGACGGGAGGAGGGTTTGACCTCAGACAGGAGGAGGGTTTGAACCCAGACAGGAGGAGGGTTTGACCCCAGACAGGAGGAGGGTTTGACCTCAGACAGGAGGGTTTGACCCCGGACACGAGGAGGGTTTGACCCCGGACAGGACGAGGGTTTGACCCCAGACACGAGGAGGGTTTGACCCCAGACAGGAGGAGGGTTTGACCCCGGACAGGAGGAGGGTTTGACCCCAGACGGGAGGAGGGTTTGACCCCAGACGGGAGGAGGGTTTGACCTCAGACAGGAGGAGGGTTTGAACCCAGACAGGAGGAGGGTTTGACCCCAGACAGGAGGAGGGTTTGACCTCAGACAGGAGGGTTTGACCCCGGACACGAGGAGGGTTTGACCCCGGACAGGACGAGGGTTTGACCCCAGACACGAGGAGGGTTTGACCCCAGACAGGAGGAGGGTTTGACCCCGGACAGGAGGAGGGTTTGACCCCAGACGGGAGGAGGGTTTGACCCCAGACGGGAGGAGGGTTTGACCCCAGACGGGAGGAGGGTTTGACCCCAGACGGGAGGAGGGTTTGACCCCGGACAGGAGGAGGGTTTGACCCCGGACACGAGGAGGGTTTGACCCCGGACACGAGGAGGGTTTGACCCCAGACACGAGGAGGGTTTGACCCCAGACACGAGGAGGGTTTGACCCCAGACACGAGGAGGGTTTGACCCCAGACACGAGGAGGGTTTGACCTCAGACAGGAGGAGAGTTTGACCTCAGACAGGAGGAGAGTTTGACCCCGCACACGAGGAGGGTTTGACCCCGGAAAGGAGGAGGGTTTGACCCTGGACAGGAGGAGGGTTTGACCCCGGACACGAGGAGGGTTTGACCCCGGACAGGAGGAGGGTTTGACCCCGGACACGAGGAGGGTTTGACCCCGGACACGAGGAGGGTTTGACCCCAGACACGAGGAGGGTTTGACCCCAGACACGAGGAGGGTTTGACCTCAGACACGAGGAGGGTTTGACCCCGGACATGAGGCGGGTTTGACCCTGGACAGGAGGAGGGTTTGACCCCAGACACGAGGAGGGTTTGACCCCGGACAGGAGGAGGGTTTGACCCCGGACAGGAGGAGGGTTTGACCTCGGACAGGAGGAGGGTTTGACCCCGGACACGAGGAGGGTTTGACCCCGGACACGAGGAGGGTTTGACCCCGGACACGAGGAGGGTTTGACCCCGCACACGAGGTGGGTTTGACCCTGGACAGGAGGAGGGTTTGACCCCGGACAGGAGGAGGGTTTGACCCCAGAGAGGAGGGTTTGACTCCAGACACAAGGAAGGTTTGACCCCAGACATGAGGCGGGTTTGACCCCGGACACGAGGTGGGTTTGACCCCGGACAGGAGGAGGGTTTGACCCCGGACACGAGGTGGGTTTGACCCCGGACAGGAGGAGGGTTTGACCCCAGAGAGGAGGGTTTGACCTCAGACATGAGGCGGGTTTGAACCCGGACAGGAGGAGGGTTTGACCCCAGAGAGGAGGGTTTGACTCCAGACACAAGGAAGGTTTGACCCCAGACATGAGGCGGGTTTGACCCCGGACACGAGGAGGGTTTGACCCCGGACAGGAGGAGGGTTTGACCCCGGACACGAGGTGGGTTTGACCCCGGACACGAGGAGGGTTTGACCCCGCACACGAGGAGGGTTTGACCCCGGACAGGAGGAGGGTTTGACCTCAGACAGGAGGGTTTGACCCCGGACACGAGGAGGGTTTGACCCCGGACAGGACGAGGGTTTGACCCCAGACACGAGGAGGGTTTGACCCCGCACACGAGGAGGGTTTGACCCCGGACAATAGGAGGGTTTGACCCCGGACACGAGGAGGGTTTGACCCGGGAAAGGAGGAGGGTTTGACCCCGGACAGGAGGAGGGTTTGACCCCGGACAGGAGGAGGGTTTGACCCCGGACAGGAGGAGGGTTTGACCTCAGACAGGAGGAGGGTTTGAACCCAGACAGGAGGAGGGTTTGACCCCAGACAGGAGGAGGGTTTGACCTCAGACAGGAGGGTTTGACCCCGGACACGAGGAGGGTTTGACCCCGGACAGGACGAGGGTTTGACCCCAGACACGAGGAGGGTTTGACCCCAGACAGGAGGAGGGTTTGACCCCGGACAGGAGGAGGGTTTGACCCCAGACGGGAGGAGGGTTTGACCCCAGACGGGAGGAGGGTTTGACCCCAGACGGGAGGAGGGTTTGACCCCAGACGGGAGGAGGGTTTGACCCCGGACAGGAGGAGGGTTTGACCCCAGACACGAGGAGGGTTTGACCCCAGACACGAGGAGGGTTTGACCCCAGACACGAGGAGGGTTTGACCCCAGACACGAGGAGGGTTTGACCTCAGACAGGAGGAGAGTTTGACCCCGCACACGAGGAGGGTTTGACCCCGGAAAGGAGGAGGGTTTGACCCTGGACAGGAGGAGGGTTTGACCCCAGACACGAGGAGGGTTTGACCCCGGACAGGAGGAGGGTTTGACCCCAGAGAGGAGGGTTTGACTCCAGACACGAGGAAGGTTTGACCCCAGACATGAGGCGGGTTTGAACCCGGACAGGAGGAGGGTTTGACCCCAGAGAGGAGGGTTTGACTCCAGACACAAGGAAGGTTTGACCCCAGACATGAGGCGGGTTTGACCCCGGACACGAGGAGGGTTTGACCCCGGACAGGAGGAGGGTTTGACCCCGGACACGAGGTGGGTTTGACCCCGGACACGAGGAGGGTTTGACCCCGCACACGAGGAGGGTTTGACCCCGGACAGGAGGAGGGTTTGACCCCGGACACGAGGAGGGTTTGACCCCGGACAGGACGAGGGTTTGACCCCAGACACGAGGAGGGTTTGACCCCGCACACGAGGAGGGTTTGACCCCGGACAATAGGAGGGTTTGACCCCAGACACGAGGAGGGTTTGACCCCGCACACGAGGAGGGTTTGACCCCGGACAATAGGAGGGTTTGACCCCGGACACGAGGAGGGTTTGACCCCGGAAAGGAGGAGGGTTTGACCCCGGACAGGAGGAGGGTTTGACCCCGGACAGGAGGAGGGTTTGACCTCGGACAATAGGAGGGTTTGACCCCGGACACGAGGAGGGTTTGACCCGGGAAAGGAGGAGGGTTTGACCCCGGACACGAGGAGGGTTTGACCCGGGAAAGGAGGAGGGTTTGACCCCGGAAAGGAGGAGGGTTTGACCCCGGAAAGGAGGAGGGTTTGACCCCGGACAGGAGGAGGGTTTGACCCCAGACAGGAGTAGAATGTACTTGTTCCTGTCCCAGCAGCTTCTCGCCTTAAACATGACCTGCTGAATCCAGGGCCCTGTCCGCAGAGGCCCGGTGGCTCAGTGGTCGGGCGTGTGCCCACACACTCGAAGCTCTCTCTTCTGCCCCTCCTCTGTTTGCGTTGCTGCAGAACTTTGAAATCCCTCTCTGTGTATCTCTGGGGCTTTTTTTCCCCTCCTCCCCACCCCCCCTCCCCCCATTTCTTTCTTTTTTACACATTTGTAATTTCCGACTAAATGGGACATCTGTTCGGAGACGGGGGGAAGATTCGCTTCGGTTTCCACGGCAACAATCGCTCCAAAGGACGGAGGGAAAAGGAAGAAAAAGAAAAAAAAGACGGCAGACGGGGAGAGACGGGCGCGGGACAGATTTTACCGACTGAATTATCGCTTCAAGACAAACACTTTGGGCTCTGTCAAGATGAAGACTCTTAGTCCTGGTTTAGTCCTGGTTTAGTCCTGGCTTAGTCCTGGCTTAGTCCTGGTTTAGTCTTGATTGAGTCCTGGTTTAGTCCAGGTTTAGTCCCGGTTTAGTCCCGGTTTAGTCCTGGTTTAGTCCAGGTCTAGTCCAGGTTTAGTCCAGGTCTAGTCCTGGTTTAGTCCTGGTTTAGTCTTGGTTTAGTCCTGGTTTAGTCCTGGCTTAGTCCTGGTTTAGTCTTGATTGAGTCCTGGTTTAGTCCTGGTTTAGTCTTGATGGAGTCCTGGTTTAGTCCTGGTTTAATCCCGGTTTAGTCCTGGCTTAGTCCTGGTTTAGTCTTGATTTAGTCTTGATTGAGTCCTGGTTTAGTCCTGGTTTAGTCTTGATTGAGTCCTGGTTTAGTCCAGGTTTAGTCCTGGTTTAGTCCAGGTTTAGTCCCGGTTTAGTCCCGGTTTAGTCCTGGTTTAGTCCAGGTCTAGTCCAGGTTTAGTCCAGGTCTAGTCCAGGTTTAGTCCAGGTCTAGTCCTGGTTTAGTCCAGGTTTAGCCCTGGTTTAGTCCAGGTTTAGTCCAGGTCTAGTCCAGGTTTAGTCCAGGTTTAGTCCTGGTTTAGTCCTGGTTTAGCCCAGGTCTAGTCCAGGTTTAGTCCAGGTCTAGTCCAGGTTTAGTCCTGGTTTAGTCCTGGTTTAGTCCAGGTCTAGTCCAGGTTTAGTCCAGGTTTAGCCCTGGTTTAGTCCAGGTTTAGTCCTGGTTTAGTCCTGGTTTAGTCCAGGTCTAGTCCAGGTTTAGTCCAGGTTTAGTCCTGGTTTAGTCCTGGTTTAGTCCAGGTCTAGTCCAGGTTTAGTCCAGGTTTAGTCCTGGTTTAGTCCAGGTTTAGCCCTGGTTTAGTCCAGGTTTAGCCCTGGTTTAGTCCAGGTTTAGTCCTGGTTTAGTCCTGGTTTAGTCCAGGTCTAGTCCAGGTTTAGTCCAGGTTTAGTCCTGGTTTAGTCCTGGTTTAGCCCAGGTCTAGTCCAGGTTTAGTCCAGGTCTAGTCCTGGTTTAGTCCTGGTTTAGCCCTGGTTTAGTCCTGGTTTAGTCCAGCTTTAGTCCTAGTTTAAATGCAGTACTGCCTTCAGTCTCCATTGATCCTCTGTGTCAGAGCGTGGTGTCCTGCACTGGTTATCTCCTTCCTCTTCCTCCTGCGCAGCTCCCACCGCTCCACAACAGTCTTTCACCATCTTCTGAAGAGCTGTAAATCTCTTTCCAAAAAATAAATAAAATAAAAATAAAATTACAACAGTGTTTTTTTCTGCCCTTGTGTCGTTAAAGGGACTATATGGAAGTGTTGCAGCCGTGTCCTAATGTGTAGAATGAGCCCGGACCTGTTCAAACCCTGCCCTGCACGAGCTTAATACAGAAGCTGCAGTTACACGCCAGGCCTGAGGTGGCAGTAGTGAGCATAACAAAGACCGATTTGCCTCTAGTCCCTTTTTAAAGGAAGTTTCTCGGTTGTTTCTCCTCAAACAAATGACACAAAGGCAAAAGAAATAAATGACCAATTATTTAGTCCCGATATCGGAAAAATAAATATTTGAAAAAAAACTTAGCACATGAGCACAAAGGGATTTTCTTTCCTAAAAAACTATTGAATCCACCAGAACTTTTCTCAATTTGCACGAAGGAAGAAGTCATAGTCCTTCAGAACAAAAACATCAGGCTCAAAAAACTCAAAAACGCTTCTCCGCACAATTACGCTCACGATGCCGTCGCCGTTTGTGACTCTGTCGGCGAGGGGGGGGGAGAATGGGGGGGGGGGGGGGGAGCGTTTGGCGAAGCGCGGCGTCAGCGGCTGCCGGCGTTTGTGCCGAGTCAGCGCCGCGTCTTTTAAACGAGTCCTTCAACATCTGTGCGAGGAAACAACCGGCGGGACAGAGACAAACGACGGGAGGGACCGGCAGAGTGCCCCGAGTCTAATGAGGGACGTTCAGCGCGGCGCTCGG
Source organism: Proterorhinus semilunaris (assembly GCA_021464625.1). Lineage (NCBI taxonomy): Eukaryota > Metazoa > Chordata > Actinopteri > Gobiiformes > Gobiidae > Proterorhinus > Proterorhinus semilunaris. The sequence continues at coordinate 2,420,322 of CM038343.1, read as the reverse complement.
GACGGTCCCGTACGACCTCCTGCCTCTGGTTTTTCCATGAGGGGGAGGTTCGCTCAGACTTTCCTCCTTTAAAGATATTTATGATTTTTTTTAATTCATGCAGTCCTTGTATTTGAAGAGTTTCGTGGCGCTAGGCTAGTGCTAGGCTAGTGCTAGGCTAGTGCTAAGCTAGTGCGTGTCTATGGTAACTAGTAGCCTGCATTAAAAACAGCCTGACCCGCTCCTGAGGCAAATCACGTGTAACACCAGACTAACCACATAAATGTCTGTGTTCGAACATAACTGAGCTTGCATCACATGAATTACCGCATTCTGAGGGACTATTTTCTGGCAGATCACTCCGCCGCTGCGTTAGCTTACAACCAGGGAACTGATGCTGCTCAAATGTAAGTTATTTTAAATGCAAAAAATGACTCTATCGACACAGACATTTATGTGGTTAGTCTGGTGTTATACGTGATTTGGGTCAGGCTGTTTTTAATGCTAACTGGCTACTAGTTACCATAGACATGCACTAGCCTAGCACTAGCCTAGCACTAGCGCCACGAAACTCTTCAAATATAAGGACTGCATGAATTAAAACATTTTTTTTTTTAAATCTCCAGAATTAAACAACACTCACTGTGAGAGTCCGAGTCAAAAGGGTGTTTGAAAGTTTTCCTAAACTTGCAGCGAGAGGTGAATCTGCAGCGAGGCGCATTCAGGAGTTCTTCAGATCTTCAGTTTGATTCATTTTGAAATGAACGGGGCTGATGTTCCTCCTCAGAGCGGCGGCCGTTCTACACGATTCACAATCATTAAACCTTTTCCAACCACACACACTGTACATGATCACACAGACTCACACCAACGGCCGGGGTTTCTGTGGCTCATGGGTAATGGCAGAGTGGTTGGCACCGTCGGAGTTTAATTTCACCAAGGTCCAAATTGAAAAAAAAAAAAAAAAGGTCCAGAACATACGGGGTTAATTCACGGTTATATGAGGATTTTTAAGCCTTTATTAAATCTGTTACTGCGATTTGAAAATAATGCAATTAATAGAATCTTGTTACTGTTGTTTTGCTTAAAAAATAAGTTTTAGCAGAGGCTCCGTTATCCATGTGCACGATATAATAATAATAATGATATAGACAGTGTTTCTGCTCTTTGCTCAGGTCAACACACTGAGTCCTGCTTAGTCCAGGGTCAGACCTGGTTCAGACCTGGTTCAGACCTGGTTCAGACTTGGTTCAGACTTGGTTTAGTCCTGGTTCAGACCTGGTTCAGACTTGGTTTAGTCCTGGTTCAGACCTGGTTCAGTCCTGGGTCAGTCCTGGGTCAGACCTGGTTCAGTCCTGGTTCAGTCCTGGGTCAGACCTGGTTCAGTCCAGGGTCAGACCTGGTTCAGACCTGGTTCAGACCAGGTTCAGACCAGGTTCAGACCTCCTCGCTGCCACTCGGGCATCGCTCGTGCATAATTAATTAGGGCGTCCTACACTTTTTTTTTAGGAGCCGTATTTGAGTCAGAAACCGTTTTCTAAAAATGTTAAAGTATCAGGAAGCTCAGATGTAGGACTTTCTCTTTCTGTTCATCTGGGATGTAGTTACTGCTCTGCTGCAGTGAGAGGAGAGAGAGAGAGGGGGGGAGAGAGAGAGAGAGAGAGAGAGAGAGGGGGGGAGAGAGAGAGGAGGGAGAGAGAGAGAGAGGGGGGGAGAGAGAGAGAGGGGGGGGAGAGAGAGAGAGGGAGAGGGGGCGAGAGAGGAGAGAGAGAGAGAGGGGGAGAGAGGGGGGAGAGAGAGAGAGGAGAGAGAGAGGGAGAGAGAGGAGAGGGGAGAGAGAGAGAGGGGGGAGAGAGAGAGAGGGAA